>CM061549.1:79291293-79551293 GCA_030864215.1 Capsicum pubescens | reverse complement strand
GAGCATTAATTTGCCAGCTCGAGCAAATATTTGAAAGCCTTGAAGGTATAGATTTTTTTTAATTAATGATAAATATTTCAAACGTGAATTTATTATCCTTGATATTTGAGCAAAAATTACTTATTTTGGGTGCTTGGTGCTGAAATTTATCTTGATGTGATAGATCAAACAAGCATCATCAAAACTAAAAATCAAACCTTGAATCAGGATTCTGTCAACGCAATGATATTCCTTGACCATTACCTTAATGAAGGCTTGATATTGACATATTTCACTATTAAAAAGTTTCTTATGTTGTGGAATAATTTAAAAGATAGATAGAATAACCTGAAGACGGTGATTTTTACATATACACATTTTAATTGAATCCATTTAAAGTTTCAAAATTTTAGATTAATTTATAAGTATAACTTTTCGTTGTTTAGAATCATTTCACAGTCGAAATTATGTGTTGAAAATATCATTGATCATGATATGTTGGAAGAAACTTTTTCCTTCCATTTCTCTAATGTTTCCTGCATCATCGAGAGATACAACAACAACAATAACAATTTACCTAGATATTCTCACAAAGTGAGTTTGGGGAGGATAGAATGTACGAAGTCCATACCATTATCTCAGAGGTGAGGTAGAAAAATTGATTCCGATAGATTCCGGACTCAAAACCAAACAACATAGGAAAAAAGATAATTAGGAAAAAAGATAATATATAAGAAAACGAAAGAAAAGGTAGTAGCAAAACAACATACAGTAACAAAAAAATAACTAATAGTAGAAACAAGATAATCACCAAATAATACCACCAACAATCTACCCAAAACCCACAAACAACACCCAAAAACTTCAAGAATGAGACACCATCCATGAAACGTTACAATTATTAGCCCCCATCCTACTAACCTTCTACTCTTATAAGCATCCTCCACGTCTTTCTATCAAAAGGCATTTCATCAGTAAGCTGTAAATGATCCATGTCATGTCTAAGTACCTCCCTTCAATATTTTTTCGATCTATTATTCGGACCGATTTCACATCTTGTAGTGAATTAAATAATAATTTATTAATGGAAATTTATGAAAGCCAATCTATTGGTTCTTGTTCATTCCCTGGAGTGAATGAGACAAACTGCCACCAAGCTAAGGGTGAAAAAGGTCGTGGTTTGGACAGTTGTAGTCATGAACATGATCGAGGAAATAACTTTGATCATCATGTAGTCTTGCATTAAATAATATCCTTCACTACCAATAGTGAAAAAAGAAGGATAAAAGTCATGAACAGTGCAAAAGAAAAACGGATGGAATATTTTTTTTTTCAAAACAGAACGCTAAAAACATACTTGTTGTACGTCAAGACACCTGATTAGACTTTATCAAGCAGCCTAAAGAAGACGAAAAAGAATGCTGCAGCAAATTTCATTTATGAAAATAATTTAGATGTAATCGATTTCTTAGCATTTTCAGAAAATATCTGTGATTGGAGTGAGTCTGCAGAAATTTAAAACTTTTAATTTTCGTTATTTGTACTAGCTAATACATTCATGTACGTAAGGCAAACTATGTTTTGTTTTATTAACTTGATTTGTACGTTTATGGGTCTTTGAAATAAAACTCATATTTTGATAATAGTATTTATTTTGCCTACATATTTTCATTTTAAAGAACATATGAAATTTTTAAAAATTTTGTTGGGTCAATGATCAATCATAAAAGTATTTGTATAGTTGATGGTGGAACAACATGTTGCTATATTCAAAGATTGAAAATACTTTCTTACTTGTTGAGGGAAAAAATAAATATTACTACAATTTCTGATAATTCAAAATTAATAAAGCTTCAGAAGAGTGAATATATTTTTATCTAAGGAGACGAAATTTGTTATAGAAAATGCATTATGTTCTTTTAAAATTTCTAAAAATTCATTAAGTTTTAAAGATATCCGTTGAAATGAGTATTAGTGAGACATTAAATGAAATAAATATTGAATATCTTGATATTATCAAGAATGTCTTCAATCAGAAACATATTTTGAAAAAAAACAAACTTTACCTTTTGACTTATATAATGCAGAAATTAGTATAATTGAAGCACACTATATCGTAAATCAAAAGCTTATTAATTAGCATGATCAAATAAATTATTCTGGATCAATAATAATAAGACGAATCATGAAAAATTTAAATAATTAATTTGATTTTCAAGTTGTTGTTAGTTGGACTATAAGGGGTCGTTTGGTGTAAGGTACAAAAACAAATAATCCCGGGATAAATTTTTTAATACGTGTTTGATTGGTAATATTCGGGATAACTTATCCTGGGACTAATAAATAGTACCGGATAAGTTATCCACCCATTTGGTGGGATATATATATACTAGTTTAGGTGTACGCGCTTTGTGCACGTACCTCACTTTAATGAGTTCAAATATTACATTAAATAAAATATTTGTTTAAATAATAAAGATGAATATAATAATTAAATTTTATATCTTTTGAGTATGTAAAGATGGGGAATTTATTTATTAAACCTTATCTTTACCAAAAATATTTAAATATCGATCGACATTCATCTACCATCTGTAAATTGCAACAAAATAATACAATGATAGAGACATCAAAATAATATATTTAAATCTAATCTTTACACACAATTGTTTTTTCAAAAATGTTTGATACTCATCTATCACCAGTAAACAATAACAAAATAATACGATAATAGAGATATCAAAATAATACAACTAAATCGAACCTTTACATGAAAAAAATTTCTCAAAGTTGACCAACATTTATCTATCACCTGTAAACTGCAACAAATAATACGATAAAAGTGATATAAAAATAATATAATTAAACTTAAATTTTACACATAAAAAATTCTCAAAACCGATCGAGATTCATCTACGAACTGTAAACTACCACAAAATAGCAAACTAATAGAGATATTACGATAATACAATTAAACCTAACTTTTACCTAAATTTTTTTTTAAAGCCGACCCACATTCATCTAACATCTGTAAATTAAAATAAAATAATAAGATAATAAAGATATCAAAACAATACAATTAAACCTAACCTTTACACAAGAAATTCTTCAAAACCAACCGACATTCACCTACGACCTGTAAACTATAAAAAAAAAAATATAATAGTGATTACAAAGCTTTGATTTTGATCCAATTAATTCTTATCTGGGCAAAAATTTGACCCTAAAGAATGATTTTGAATGAAAACAAAGAAGATATATATATACACATGTTGAATTCTATTATGATGATAAAAAAAGTGAAGAAGTTGAGAGTTAGAAAATCAAGCATCTACCAATCTAGACATGCAATCGAATCAAGCTAGATGAGCATCAATCATATTCTCCCAATAGGCAAACCGGTTTGTTCTGTAGTTTAACGTACATCTTAATATTTATAGAAATATTTTCTTAATAGAGTCCAATTTTAGGTGTATTTTTCTAATTGAATAGTAGAAAGAAAAATATTAATAAATTCTCCTACCATATATTTTAGGAGTCCCATATGTTTTAGGAAGTCTAGTTAATATAATAAAAAATAATTAAATAATAAATTAAAAAATTAATAAAAAGATAATTTTATCTAAAGAAGGGTCTTTTAATGAAGGGCAAAAAGTTCAAATCACTTTTCTAAGGGTCTTCACACTTTTAATATATTATATAGATATATAGATATAGATATATGAGAAAATACATAAAGACCCCCTGATCTTATCCGAGTTTTTTAAAAAGACACTTAAACTTTAGATACGACCTATTACCCCACGATTCTTTTTTAATCCGTTGTAAATACACCATTTTGACCATATTCTTCAGCAATCCTTAGGCGTGTGGGGTGGCACTCTCTCTTTAAATAATAATTTATTTTTTTCTCTTTCCTCTTCTTCCATCTTTATCTTGTTCATACCTCAAGAAGAAGATTACTTCAGAAATCAGAATTACTAAAGGTTTTTTTTTTGCTGATAATGCAGATTAATAAGGAAAAATTACTTCCCCTAAGAACCTGAAGAGTACATCATATTAGCTTTTTCCAATATGATTTTTCTTTACATGCGGATTAGTGGACTGATTTTTCTTTATACTCTGTGTTCTTGCTCTTCTAATATGTATGGCTACTTTTTCCAAAATTTATTCTTTCAAATCTTTTCTAGCTTCGAATTCCTTTTTCAAATGCAACAGTCTCATCAACTCTTGTACCAATAATCACCACGTCAATTTAAAATCAAATCAAAAATTAAAATCGGTATCGAATTAAAAATTGAAAATTTTATCAAGAAGAAGATTTGAAGATGCCATATTTATCATATTTATCACCAAGTCATCACTAAATCAAATTAAAATCCTCCAATTTCATACGAAATCAATGGTGGTTAACATACTAATATTCTAATTAACAGTACATAAAAGAGTGAAATCTCATTACTCATTAGTACTGAGTAATTTTTTGAAATCCGCAACTCTATATATCCATGAAGAAGAAGAGGAAGAGCAAAAATAAAGACACCATTAATGGAGATTAATGGAGAAGAAGAAGAAGGCAGAAGGAAGAAGAAGAAACAAGAGAAAAAGATGGAAAATGAAGAAAAAAAATTGCTTAAATACAAAATTAAAAAAATGAGTCCTTTTTATTACGACCCTATCTTTCGTAGCATGCATTCCCATCCGTGTCGCAATGGATTCGGTAAGATACATGTCCGGTGCACGGAGAACTGCCTTCGATTCCCCTTTCTTACTTACTCGTGGCAACCTTCCTGCCGCCCAACGACCTATAACGCTAGTCACTACTCCCACTGGGGCTAGGAAGTAAGCCCCACAACCCAACATGACACATTTTAATTTGTTGGCTCAACAATTTTTTTTCTATTCACGCGCTTCATGTCCATGTCTATACGCAAAGTCAAAAATTTGGTCAAAATGGTGTATTTACAACGATTTAGGTAAGATTCATGGGGTAATAGATCGGAAGTATAGTTTAGGTATCTTTTTGAAAGAATCGGACAAATTCAGGGGCACTTTATGTATTTTCTTTCTTTCTTTCTCTCTCTCTCTCTCTATATATATATATATATAGAGAGAGAGAGAGAGAGATTACTTTACTTTTTTTTTTATATAAGATATTTGTATAACGAGAAAGGTTAGATTTTAATGCGAATGAATATGAAACTTATCATATGAAGTTTAAATTTTTAAATGAGATGAAAAAATAAAATATAAAATTTTGTGTATGATATTTTGTTGTTTGTACACAAGTTTTTCATCGTTTTTATTTTACTTTTTCTACCAATTTACTCAAATAATTTTATCTAAAAATCCAAAAATAAAATAAAATTAACTACTACACGATTCATCGTTATATATGTTTTGGAGAAAGTAAAAAATTCAAAATTACAAATAAAGAGAAAAATCATACGAATCAAATAAATAATTTTTTATGCTGAGTAATGTAAAATCTAGCTAGCTATTATTTTAAAATATTTTTCAAAACTATAGCTAATAACATTTTTTCAGATGATTTTACTGATATATCTATAATCTATAATATATTAAAAGTGTGAAGACCCTTAGAAAAGTGAATCGATTTTTTTACCCTTCACTAAAAGACTCCACAATAGATAAAATTGTCCTTTCACCCCTTTTCATCAATTTATAATATTAAAAAAACTATATAAATATAATATAACAAATAAATAGAAAAGGTTTTCTACTTACAGATGAATTCCTAAATTTATGGTAATATTTTGTTGGGTGTTTTTACTATTTTCTTAGTTATGACTCCTAAATATATGGAAAGAAATTAAAGATCCTAAAATATATGGAATCAATGTGCTTCGAAAACCTAACCAGTATCGGTAGTTTTTTTTTCTTTTTAACGCTATACTTTTTCTGTCCTTTAAGATAAGTTCATTGAGGTATGTGTAATAATTTTTTTTAATCTATATGTCTTCTTGAATTATTATGTGTAATTTATCTTATGTTTGTTTCGAAGTCTTTTATCACAAATTTATTGTTATGACTTATGAGTCTCGATTATTATTTTGTTATAGTTTCTGTTATGTTGCTACTTACTATGTGTTATTGTTTCTTCTTAATGTAGGTGACTGATGAATGTTTGGCATGACTTTAAGAAATATTTATGAAAAGGTTAGATTCAATCGTATTGTTTTACTATCTTGCTATCGTTTTGTTTTGTCATACCTAATTTCTATTCTATTTCTATTTTTTTTTATTTATTACAGGTAGTAGATGAATACTTGGTCTAGAGGTTTAAGAATTTTTTACATAAAACTTAGGTTTAACTATATTGTTGTGATATTTTAACTATTATATCATTTGGATTATATGCTAATAGATCTCGCCTTTAAAATAAAAGTTTTGTTGTGGAGTTGATTGGGCTGTGCGTTAACCTTTGTGGATATCTTTTTTTTTCCGGTTAATTATCTTTGTGGATATCATGTCTTAAAGATCTTACTGTTTACAAGACCAAAACCAAAGAATGTATCAAGGTTTAAAATTTGTTAGAGTTCCAAAATCAAGGAAAGATTTATGGGGTTCAAAAAGTGGTGAGGAGCCATAATTTTTACTATGGAGGCTCGAAATTGAAAGAATTAAACATACAAACTAATCGAAAGAGGTTTAATATCTACTATATATGCATAAAAATATTTTTTTTTTATATATATATATATATATATACAGATTCTTCAATTGTTTTGTTGTCTTATACGTGACTTCCCACCATATTTTGTTTTAATGATGGCGTAGATCGACATCGGAGGAAGTATGGTTGGTATCATCAACGAAGTGATAGCGGAAAAGATAAAAGAACATAGAAGGAAAAAAAGTGACTATGTAGAGCTTCAATTCTTTGATTCATGTCAACCATGCACTACCTTTGGTGTTTGTATATGAGTTTGCCTGTTTAAGGTTTGTGCCTCCTTGCCTCCCTTTTATATTGTGTAGTAACAAATAATTATTTCTTCTTTTCCAGGTAATATTTAATCACTCTTGATATTTTTTCTAAAGCATTCCTTTTACATAAAAGAATCTCTTGACAGTATGCAAATTTAAAAAGTTTATGATAATTGGTAACAAATTTAAAAAAGAGATGATCATATGCTTTTTGTTTCAGCTTAAATAAAGGCATTATTATTAACGGAAACTACGAAGAGATATAAAATCTGACTCTTCTAGCAATAATAGCTTTTCCAAAAGAGTCATGTTTGCAAATATAAATTATTATGTATTTATAATAGACAATTGTTTATTGAGAAGTTTTCTGTTATGATTTTAGTACGTTCTTGAAGTTTAAAATAATAAATCATCATCTATTCTTGATAGATAATTGTTACTTAAGGGGTCGGTCAGGAGTGCTCATCCAAACCCTCTTTCGGTAAAATTATTTTTAATGTATATATAGCAGATATTTAGCTCTCTTTGTATTGCTTGATGGAACTCAATTTGATCCGAGCATGATTGTGGCACCCCATTCAAGTTTAAACTTGACGAAGGTAATGTTGGAAAGGTGGTAAAAAATAATGTGATAGGGAGGCAGAATAAAGAAAACATCAAGCATTATTTTTACTTTCTATTTTTTCTACCGTAACAACATACCAATATAGTCGAATTCAGAATTCTTTTACTAATTGAAATTTTGATAAATCAATGGTTAAAGAGATAAATTTATTTGCGATTTGAGGTAAGTTACTCAATTTCTAGTATGTTCTTGAAATTTACAATTATAAATAATTATGTATTATTCATAGACAATTATTAATTGAAAAGTTTTTTTTGTTTGATACTGTATATAATGTTCGTAAAGACGTTGTGGGAGTACTGTGAAGTTGAAGTATTGAACACGGTTGATATACGAAATGGGCGACAATGGAGTTGAACAAGAAGAATTTTCTGAATGATGGATCAAAAATTTAGGGGAGGAAACAATGGTAATAGATATTGAGAAGTCGAAGAATGTGCTATCACTTCTTGAGATCAACGTTGCCTTAGTCCTTAGCATATATGTTATACTTTCCCTGATGCTTATCTTTCTTTTCAAATATGGAGGATTTTAAATATTTGGTACGCTTCGAGTCCTAAGTATGACGTTGTTAATTATTGGGGAGTATCTTTTCATCTTGCGATGAAAGACTTGGCTATTGTTAAACTCATGAACGTACTGGATCATACCTTGATGCTATACAATGTGATTCGCTTTATCATGTATTCTTGATGATAATTGCTAATTAGGACTTTTGTTTTTGGAAAGACATATTAGCTTGAACGTACTGAATATTGTTTAATCTATGATTTATAATTATATAATTATTAATTGTTAATTGGCATGTCAGATTGATTTGAGGTAAGTTTTCTAAAATTTTATTCTGTTTGTGAAGTTTACAATAATAAATTATTATCGTGTACTCTTGAAGACAACTGCTAATTGGGATGTTTGTTCCTGTGGAAAGATATATTAGATTGAAAGTATTAAATATCATGTGATGAATTTAATTAATGTATGTTTAATAAAGATGCAGATGCCAGAATCACAGAAGAGAGATATTTTGAATAATTTTATTTTATTTACTACTTTTTTAATTATACAACAGATGTTGGAATGACATTGACAACGTCTATCATATATATATATATATATTTTAAAATTTATTTGCGATTTGCAGATTATAGGCCTTAGTGTGAGGGAAGAGGCTAAAAGGATTCAGAAGTGGGTGAAGATTAAGAAAGCAGGAGTTCCTCGAGTTGTTGTTTACCAAAAATTACTTGGTTTAGAGAGGCTCAAAGTTGGCTTGCTTTTATGTCATACAATGGACATAATTCAAGAGATTGTTGAAATTTGTCTGTAAACATTATCTTATCTATGATTATATGTCTGTAAATAAAAATATTACTCTTTTATAAATATTATTAAAGATTGTTGATATTTGCAAAAAAATAATTACGAAAACTCATAAGAGCCTATCTAACCAAGATTTTCTTGACTCTTGAATATGATTCTGTCCGACCCAGATTCAGGGACCCAGGGAAGCTTGAATCAAATGACAAACATAGGTAATATTTTAACTTTTGTATGTGTGTGGAAACTCTATCCATTCAAGACTTGATGACTTAATTACTCTAAATTTCTTCATGTTGAAAAGTCTTGCCCAGAACATGATCTCTTCTAGAGGTAGTAATTGTCATTCTTATCCACAAATAGGAATTTTGTTACAGTGACAAATTATTTACTAAATGCACTTGGTAACAAAACATATAATTGTCTAATTTTGTCATATCAACATGTTACCAGTCAAGTGAATCATGCAGTCGTATTGACTTACGACTACGCGTGAGAAAATTTCTTTGTCAGTAATTCTAATTTTGCCTTCTTTTGATAAAGATGATCTTTTAATGCCCCCTCCATTTTAATGCATTTTTCTTATTTTAATTAGGCAAGTAGTTTAAGAAAGTACAGTCAGTGGCTGAGCCATCTTTGCGCTAGAGGTTCATTCGAAGCTCTTTCGACGAAAAATTATACTATTTTTATACTATTTTTACATGATTAAAAATATTTTTTATGCATAACTACTTTTTTCGATGAACGTTGAAGGTGTGGTTTATATTAGTTTCATTAATTTCAAGTCTATATCATAGATGACTATTCTATCGAACTTTAAATAATTTTTTTTAAAAATTAGGTTTAATCATATTGTTGGCGTCATACCTTCTATTGCTGGAGTAAGTGATTCCATATTGAACGACAAAACAAATAGTTGGTATTCAGATTGAATCCTACACAAGGGTGCTGCTAAGAGTCACGTATATATCAGAGAAGACTTGTCAATTATGATGAATAGTTAAAGACACATCTCATTATGAGGTTGCTTACACTTTTGTCGAACCACAAGAATTTATTGTACCCAACGTTATTCCAAATCTCCCTTTCAATATTAGTTATCTCAATGAATACTAATTTGATCCTTTCTTATAGGGGAAATTACAGATTGAAAGAACTCAAAATCTATTTTTCTAAGGAAACTACTTAAGAGTTGAAAGATACGCACTCAATAATTGTGCAGTCCTAATTTTAAAATAAAAATTTCATGTTACTTTAGATGTGCATGTATAGGCTTATTATCCGACTTCCCTTAATGCTTAGGTGTGATAAAAAGTCTCTTAATGAGATAGTCTCTCTATTACCATATTCAGAGTACAAAGACAAAGTATATACATCTATTTATGCAAAGTAATCAAATATGTAAATCTTTTATCTATAAAAATACGTCGATTTTTTACTTTTATTCAACAACACTCTTAGTTTCTTATTATGAGTTTTACTTACGCGACTTGTCATCTTTACCATGTATATGAAGATATGACAATTTTAAATATTTTAAATTAACATTGTAGCAGTAGCTGAAAGATGTAAGATTTTTTCGCCCTCTTTAAAAATTTGTATCTTAAATCGCAAAGAGAAATATCTTCAACTTTTCCATTATCTCCTAAAATCATCAAAATAAATGAATGTTTATTAAAATATAATCATATGTAGTTCAATTGATCAAATTAATTTAATATATTATGAGTTTATAATTTCTCTTTGCTATCATTTTCAAGCTTTTTTTATTAGCTTTCGCACAACATCCAATTGCTTCGTTCGTAACAACAAGATCATAATTTGAGTTCAATCACATTATAAGGTTACATTAAGAATTCAAACTAACCGTTTGATGTAATTTGCATGAACATCGTTATGCTTCTTTTTAAAATTCAAAAGGGATGAACAAGAGTATACAGAGAAAGAAAATAAGGTGACCAGGGACCATTTTGTAGGTCTACCCAAATACACTTTATATTTTTAATTTATTTTTCAATTCATAGATGTAGCAGTTTACGTAATAAATCATCCTAAGTCAAAAAAATATGCTTCTAACGGCCCTTGGATCATTGAGAAATTTTAGAAAAGAAGAATCAAGAAAATATACAAAATTGTGTACCACAATCTTGATAATAAAATCACTTCTATTTATTTGTTTTGTTATTGCAGTTTCTTTTGGGATAATTTTTATTTTTGATATTTATATGTGTCCTTCATTAAAAGATGTTGCAATATACAAAATATAAAAGATTTGTGAGATGTAGTGGTGGTTCTATGAAGACGACACTTGAATGAGTTAGAGGGAATAGTGTATGCACATCTTATAAAATAAATCTAAAAATTATATCCTATGTAGAAACAAGGTGTTGCTTAGTATACATGTAATTTTCTTCTTTAACATTAAATACACGTGCAACGCACGTACACTAAGCTAGTATATATATATATATATATATATATATATTACTCTACTTTACGTTACTACTATATATAAGAGAGAATGTGAGATTTTAGTAGTCCTCGCTATTTTTTTATATTATTTTATCCCTAATTTAAATTTTAATTACTCTACAAATTTTCATCCATTTTGATAAATTTGAATAGTTATATGAGCTTATTAAATGCTACAAAAGTGATGAGTAATAGAAAAATGATAGTGACACCATAAAAATTATTTATACAATCAAGTTCAAAATTGATGCAAGGATTTATTATTTTCTATTTTGTAGAAATGTTTATTAATCGTACTTTAGATTTTTATTTTTTCTAACAAATTTATCATGGACATAAGTTTTCATTTTTCCTAACAAATTTATCATGGACATAAATTTTAATTTTTCCTAACAAATTTATCATGGACATAATTTTTTTTTTCCTAACAAATTTATCATGGAAAAGTTATTAAAGTATGTTGACATTCCCTTTCTAACTTAATACATGCTTAATTATTAAATAAAAAATATTTTTATATTTAGGTAAAAATATTTAAAAATTTAATTTTTTAAAAAATATAATTTGACTCTCCAAATATTAATAATACTAAATAATGAAAGCTAAATAAGATGAAAGTTTTATTTTTAAAATTAAATATTTAAATCTTGAAAAGAAATATATATATATATATGTTAAATAAGATGGAGAGTATTTTGGTAATCAATTAATTTATTCTTAGAAATTATACCATGCATATTACTTTGAATATAACAAACCACACACTCAATAAAAAATAATTCCAGTATAACTTATCCCATCATAACTTATTCTAGCACAACTAATTCCGATATAACTAGATTTCCAACCAAACGACCCCTAAGTCTTTAAATGCTATTTTTATGAAATGCACTTGGATAGGCTCATTCTACATTGTTCTGCCATGAACTTTGACTATTCATTGCATAACATACTCAATGGTGAAAAGGACAAAAGGAAACCAAGAAGCCTACTCAAAGCAGTTAACTGAATTTTCAATATGAATAAAATGCTGTTGCAAAACTACTTATTTGAGAAACACTTTTATAAAATGGTTTTTAAAAAAAGTGCTTTAAAAAAAAAACAGTTTGTGTTTGGTAAATTCATTCGAAAAGTGCTTTTGATAATCAAACTATGTTTAGATAATCTTTTTCAAGAAGTGTTTTTTGAGACAAATGATCAAAAAGGACATCTATCAATAAACTTTTATTACTAAAATCAATTTATAGAGAAAAATAATTTTAAATATCTATTATAATATTTCTAATTAAATTTTTTTATTTAATTAAAAAGTACGTACTCTAAAATTTCCAATCAATATTTATATACATAAATACATTAAAAAAATTAAATGGTGATATATTACTTAAATAATTTAAATATTACTTAAAACATCAAACAAAAATGAATATAAAAGTTATTTCATAAATTAAATCACTACATTTGGAAAAATTAACGACAAAAAAAAATTAGCCCTTCATACATCACAAAAATTCTCAACGATTTTATCCCTAATTTTATCACACAATGTCTCCATACTTGTAGAATATCTGTCTTGTATTTCTGAAGGTATACCAAAAGGCTGATCTGCTTCTTCGATCTCTGTGATGATGTCTTCGTTAGCATAATAGTTAAAATCTTTATCAGTAGTAGAGTGTTGTCGTATGAAATTATGTATAGCCATAGTAGTTGTAACAAGATGAACTTGAGTTTCGAATTTAAAAGATGTCAAAATACAATCTTATAACGTGATTCATTTGTCAATTGTTATCATTAATAATAATAAAATAACTTATATATTCTTTAGTCATCATCATCAATGATATTTTCAAATTTATTTAAAGAAAATGAGTGAAAATAAAATAACAATATGTAAATCATAAAGAATTATGATGTAAATATGAAATGTAAAATTTTAAAAATCAAACGTTAATCAAACTTGTAAAATATGTTAATATATATATACATATATATATTTGTGTGATAGGGGTAATTCTATCATAAAAAATATAATTTTCTGCTTCTGCTTCTGTTTTTTTTAGAAGAAGAAATTTTCTACTTCTTCCCAGAAGTAGAAAAACTGTTTCTGCTTATTTTCAAAAGCACTTTTGCAAGTTTACCAGACACCCTTCTTTTTAAAAAAAATATTTTTTCTTCAAAATAAGTGCTTATTTTGGGAAATAAGCAATCCCAAACATGCTATAAGTCTCCACCTTAAGCTGAGAAAGTATCTTAATGTTCATCATCTATTCAATGTTAAAATAGAAACACTCTAAAAAACTGAATTGAAGTAGAAAAACAGAAAGACTTATAAATATTCTAGCTTTTTTCATCAATTTGCAGAACTTTTGAATTTATACAAGGAAAACTAATCATTTTCTATGTAGTAGCCACTTACAAAGTGGATGAAAAACTAAATAAAAAATGTGTCACTAACAGTCATAAAGGGTCACTAACTTTAAAAAGTTAAGCAACTAAACTTGAACAAGTCTTGCTAGAAAATAGGGAAGCACTAAACTGAAACACAGTAAAAAAAATAATAAGCTAAAAGTTAAAGTTGTCCCATCTCATCTTGATTTGGCTATACTTGTATTGTATGTAGCCAATCATGTTAGCTCCACATGAGAGCCTTTTAAATAAAGGCTGAAAGGATACTCATCATGTCCTATCATTTGTATAATGGAGTTTGTCATTTATTGATGGATTTTTCAAAAAATTTCTTTCTTAGAATTGAAAGAAAAAGATTGAAATGATTGTGAAAAATATAGCTACTACACCAAAATTAGGTGCAAAGAACTAACCAGACTGACCTAGTGAATAAATCAAAAATTCATAAACAAAAACAAGAATTAGACCAGAGAATGTGGTTGCATTATAAGCCTCAATTGAGCAGATCGAGCTCGAATTGACGTGTGGGAAGAAGAGATTTTAGTGAACCCCTTGGGCTAGGTAAGTTAAGATAGTTTCCATTCGAAGGCCTTTTCTTCTTCTGTAGGTGACATGGTCTCGTCTTTCGCTTGTGGCTCCTTTCGTCTTTCATGTTTAACTTTTCCTTGACATTTTTGTGACGAACAACAGTTCTTTGCCTCAGATCTTCAAACCTTTTCTTTGATAGAGACTTGGTGAAAATGCCAGCTAGCTGATTCTCGGATAAGCAATGAACAAACAACACTTCATTAGATTATTGGTCTTCTCTAATAAAATGAAACTTGATCTTGATGTGTTTAGTTCAATCATGAAACATTAGATTTTTTGAGATTGAAATTGCTGAACTATTATCACACATAATACTGGTATCATTCCCTATTTTTACAAAATAAAGCACGCCTTATGAACTCTAAAAGAATTGATTTTGTATCGAGTCGCCACCTAATTTTAAGAAAAAAAGTAAGAAAATATATTTGATTATTAATATGTATGACTTGTTTTTTACTCTGAAAAAATTATTTTAGATTCAAGATAAGGGTTCAAATTTTTTCAAAGAAAAAGGGTTAGGCATCCTTCAGAATCTGCAAATGTGGTACCCAACTAGACTGGATTTATCAAAAGAGAGATGAGATAAAAATTAATTTTTTAAAGTATAATGTATGAAATATAAATTAAAAAATAATATAAAAGTTTATGTGTGAAGAGCGTGTATCAATTATATAAGTAAAACATACTATTATAAAATGTGTGTATAGAAGTATGTAAAGATGTATAATGGATATAAAAATTATATAATAATATAATATGAAAGAGAAAAATATTTGATAAAAGGAAAGAACTTTATGTAATGAAAGAAAAATATTTTTTTATATATATACAAGAAAATTATTCTCAAATAATATTTTTTACTTGACAAAAATCATGAGGAGAAAAGATTAAATAAAATAAATATTTATTTTAAATGAAAAGATAACACAATATTTTGTAATGTAAAAATATGAATTAATTGATTAAATGCCTAAATTAATATAATTCTTTTATATAAATTTTAATAGCCTAAGTTTTGCCAAAACTAGTGGTGAGGATTACGTAAGTAAAGAACATCCCCACCCAACATTCCAAAAAATAATATTTTTACTATGATTAATATTGTACAGTCGTAAAAATATAAAAAATACAAATATGAAATTCAAACTCCCTTTTTGAATGCCATTTTTGAGAAGTATCCCCAAGAACCTATACACATGCTTGATAGAAATATTAGTAACAAATAACTAATTGTCAAAATGAATTGAAAAAATTCGTGTGCGTATATGTATATAAATGTATATTAAAAAAATATAATTTTTGTTAAAGAGTGGGCTCAGATTAAGTTTTAGATACGCCATGGCAACGAAGTGGTTGCTCGATTCATCAACCATCATAAATCGTCTTGCCGAGCTATGAATCATAAAACTTTAGTGTTGTCTTGATAATATAAAGATTTCATCATCTCCCAAATATTTTTTTTGTGACGTATTTCTATACATATGTCTGTTTTTCTATTTGTGGAGGCCTCAAAATCAATAAAAAAAATTCATTGGCCATGTATTGATATTTGATGTAAAATAATATAATTTGAAAAATAAAATTCGTCTTTTGGTATGAAAAGGCTTCAAAAATTCGACGAAGCGATATTGTCATTGGACAAAGTAGTGTAGTATTTATTCATTATCAGCATAATAAGTGACAAAGCAATAAAGGACAAATTGTCCAAAATAGTTCAAAAATCAGCAAAACAATAGCAAAGTAAAGTATCTCTAGAGTAAATTTTTCAGGAGAAAATCAATTATAAATTAAAAATAGTTCGTAGAATGAGATTGTAGAAGCAACATATCAATGGTAAAGATAGCCAAAAATAGAGAAAAATTATAGCAACAAATATTAAATAGCAGGAAGCAAAATTTAGCAAAAGAAAAAATATAAATACAATCAACAAAGTCATGAAAAAAGTGAAAATAGTGGAGCCTCGTTGATTTTAATGGAGCTTCATCAGAGAACGAGAAACTCCGACTAGATTTATATAGATTTCAAATCAACATAATAATAAGAATTATAATAATTAAAAAATGGAGACAACATTGAAAGATGACAACGGCGTTGCTTCAATAACAATCGCCGAAAAGATGGAAGCATGACTAGATCTGGCCCTTTCTTGTTCAAACAATAGTGATGGGAGAGGAAAGAGAGGAGAGAGAAAGACAGTGCAGTAGTGGGTAGGATTTGACCAAGCTCGTCGGTCACTACTTCTGGCGAGGTAGTGGCAAAGTGGAGAATGGAGAAAGAGAGGGGGAGAGAGAAGCATGTAGTAGAGAAATGGAGGCCGGAGATGACGTCTCCGACAAGGGTATAACAACTGGAGAAGATTCCAAATTTGGAGTCTCTAGTGCAGTGGTATTCGCCAACGTCAACTCATCGGAGAAGAAGATAGAGGGGAGAGTTCTGTGCATGAGAATGAGGGATTTAGAGAGAGAATTAAAATATGAAAAAATACTTTTAGTGCGTAGAAGTGTGCATGTGAATCTGTGCGAGATGAAAAGCCATTTATCACTTCCCCTCTATTTATAATACAAAACAACTCCTTTTCTTATTCAAAAAATAAAAGGCTGACCCCTCTTGTCAAAAAATTAATACGTATACTATGTTTTTCCATCAGTTCAGTAAAAATATCCTTGATTCCTAAAACCCTAGATCTGACGGCGAATATGGCAAATATATCCACCGGCAGGGTAATCCCACCGGAGGAATTCCCTCCGATTTTATCTCGTAGTACCCAACCAGACTTAACGACTATACAAACAAATCAGACTAGCAAAAACAATCAGATCCAATACGCAAATATACTAAAACTAAAACAACATAGTGACTCTATACTAAGAGTTCCATCCAAATCAGTAGTTATGTTGCATGGAGAACCTAACATTACCTGAAAATCATCAGAGGTTAAAACCCTAATTATCTAGGAAAATCTGCAATACACTATCGTTGAAAAGTTCTCATATGGAAAATCAGATATTAATACTTTAAGGAAAACTATTCTTGAGCAATGTGGGATTAAGCAAGAATGCATGATAGGAGCACTAGATAGCAGACATGTTTTAATTCAATTAACTAGTCTCGAGGATTACATTCAGATGTTATCCACAATGACCTTTTACATTAAATCAAGAGATAGATATCGGCAGATGAGGACTCTTAAGTGGGATCCATGATTTAAACCGGATGTTGAAACTACTATTGGAGTAGCGTGAATATCATTTCCTGACCTGCCACTAAATGTTTTTGCTAAAGAAGCTTTTTTTTTCTATAGCTTCGGTTATGGGAAAACCTTTAACGGTTGACATGGCAACAAAGAACCTAACTAGACCCAGTTGTGCCAAAGTGAAGATTAAAGTGGATCTGGTGGCTAAGTTACCACAGAGGGTGAAAATTAATGAGGAGGATGATGAAACAGGTGAAATTAAATCTAAATGGATACAGATACAATATGATTTTATGCTAAAGTACTGTAAAGAATGTTGCTTACAAGGACATGATGAGAAAACATGTTGGTTAATTCATTCGGAGCTGTTTGAAGAAAAAAATAAGGAAAATAGCAAAGCAAAGAAAGAAGGAAAAGAGAAAGAAACAACATATAACCAGATGACTGTAGGAAGGAGAAAATATAATAATCAGCAAAAGCAGGAATGGATGACAAGGAGGAACAAATACAAAAAATATAAGTTTGGGCATGTAGAAGGCAAAATTGAGTATAAGGATGACAATTCCTTTAGGGCTCTTAGGGAAGAAGAGGAACAGATACAGAATGAGAAAGCAAAATCACAAGACAAAATGCAAACCAAAGAGTGGGTTAATCAGGTTTTTGGAAAAGAGAAGAGAATCCAGGAACAAAATAAAGCAGACAAAGAAGCGAAAGCCATTGAGAAAATAATGCCGGAACAAAAGAAAAAAGCCAAAGAGGTAGAAATTAACAAAAAAGGGATAAAAAAAATAAAAGAAGGAGAATAGGCAGGAGGAATAAATTAAAAAAGATAGCAAGGAGGATCAAACAGATGAGCAGAAAAACATGGAGGGAGCTATGGTAATATATGAAGAGGAGAATGTAGAAGCTCAACCTCTAGCCATAAAAGTTGGAAATAATGATGATAGTGAAGATTTAAGAGATAATATAGAGGATGTCTCGAAGAATACTGATTTGTCACCTAATCACATGGAAAAGTTGAAAGAGCAACATACAAAATAAAAGAAGAAAGGAAGAGGGGATACAACATCAATCCAAGCAAATTCAAGGCAGTAAAAAAGAACAATCACTAAACCCTTCAAGTTCCAATGAAGGCATTGATATGGAATATAAGATCTGTGAACACTCAAAATACGTTCACTAGATTAGTTAATATGCAAAAATAATATCAATTTTACTTTGTCGGGCTTATGAAATCATTTCAGGATAAATAATAATTAGAGGCATATAGAAGGAAGCTGGGATTGGAGCATGCTACGTCAACTATTAATGAAAAAATCTAGGCATTCATAGATGAAGTTATGAAAGTGGAGGTCGTAATGGATGAAGAACATCAACTTACTCTTAGATTGCAGAATCAAGAACATAGGATGGAAGTTGTGGTTACATTAGTATATGCTAAGTGTAATCAAGAAGAAGGACTTTATTTATGGGAGTCATTGTATGAAATCTCTCAAGCTACACAAACTTCTTGGATAGTTGGAGGTGATTTTAACGTCATTACCAATAAAGAAGAGAAGTTAGGAGGACTCCCAATTACAGAATCAGAGGTCAGGGATTTTAATCACTGCATTAATATGTGCCTATTGGAGGATAAAGATTTTAAGGGGAGTAAATATATATGGTGGAATGGAAGAACTGGTGATGATTGTATTTTCAAAAGATTGGATAGAATATTCTGAAATGATAGGTTTCAGAGTATTTTTCCAATAATAGAAGTGGAACACTTCATAAGAAGTGGATCTGACCATGATCCATTATTACTTTATTTAAGTAATAGAGATGAAAAAGTAGTTACAAGTTTTAGATTTCTAAGCTTTTGGCTAAAAGAGGAAAGTTTTATAGAGGTAGTGAAATAGCACTGGCAAACAGATTTTTCTGCAAACCCCTTTAGTTTGTTTCATTACAAAATGAAAAGACTGAATAAGGAACTTACTTACTGCAGCAAGGAAATATTTGCCAACATTTTTAAGGAAATAACAACATCGGGGGAGGTTATAAAAGTGGCAGAAATTCAGTTTGAAGCAGATCCTACTGGTGCAAACAGGGAGAAGTTGCATGAGGCTCAAGCTAAATTGAATGTGTACTTACACAAGGAGGAATTTTGGAAACATAAAGCTGTCATGAAATTGTTCAAGAATGGTGAAAGAAACACTAAGTTCTTTCACACAATTGTTAATGAAAGAAGAAAAAGACTTAAAGTAAGTAGAATCTAGAATGATGAAGGGGAATGGATGGAAAATCAAGAGGACATTGCTGAAGCTGCAGTTGATTTCTATAGGAATCAATTCAAAAGTTAAGAATGAGAGGTTGAGTATGACATGTTAGATGGTTTACCTACTATTTTGAGTAAGGAGAAATGCAATATCATGCACGAAAACCCGTCAATGGAGGAAGTATATCAAGCTGTTATGGAATTAAGTAGAAATAACGCAGAAGGTCCAGATGGAATGACATGTGCTTTTTATCAAGATGCATAGGAAATTGTTCAGCAGGATGTTTATGGAATGGTAAAAACTTTTTTTGCAAGAGTTGAACTACCTAGATTTGTAACTCATACAAATCTAGTACTTATCCCAAAGAAGGTGAATGTTAATAATTTCTCAGATCTAAAGCCTATTTTCTTGAGAAATTTTGTAAATAAAATCTTCTCAAGAATAATGCATGAGAGAATAAAGAAGATTCCTCGAAGAATTATCTCTAATAAGTAGGTTGGATTTGTACAAAGTCGAAGCATTGCAAAGAATGTACTATTAGTATAGGAGATTATTAAAAAAATAAGAAAGAGAGGAAAACCAACCAACTTGGTGATTAAATTGGATATAATGAAAGCATATGATAGGGTGGAATAGTTATTTATACTGAAGGTATTAAGGAAGATTGATTTTAGTAAGCAACTGATTGACATGGTCTATAGATTGATTGAGAGCAACCGGTACTCAATCTTAACCAATGGTCAGCTGAAAGGTTTTTTCAAATCATCTAGGGGTCTTAAATAGGGTGATCCATAATCACCTACTCTATTTATTATAGCCGTTGAGGTTTTATCACGGGACTTAAATGGACTAATGGAACGAAAGGATTTTAAGAGATTTGGAATGCCTAGAGGAAGTCCTAAAATCAATCATTTGTCTTTTGCAGATGATATGATAATTTTATGCAAGACAAATATAAGGAAATTACAAATAATTGCAAGCACTTTAGAGAGGTATGAAAAGGTTTCTGGACAAAAAGTTAATAAAGATAAAAGTTCTATATATCTTCATCATAGTGTGTCAAGAGGAGAGGTGATAACTGCTGAGGTGGCAACGGGCATCTTGAGAAAAAAATTCTCCTTTCACTTATCTAGGATGTCCTATTTTCTATAATAGAAAGCAGAAAAATTACTATCATCAATTGATACCCAAAATAGCTCAAAACTGCAAGCCTAAAAAGGAAAGTTTCTATTTATGGAGGAAAAACAGTCCTAATAAAGAATGTGCTTCAAAGTGTTCCGATTCACTGTCTATCGGTA
Organism: Capsicum pubescens; assembly: GCA_030864215.1. NCBI lineage: Eukaryota > Viridiplantae > Streptophyta > Magnoliopsida > Solanales > Solanaceae > Capsicum > Capsicum pubescens. The sequence continues at coordinate 79,530,215 of CM061549.1, read as the reverse complement.
ATGAATCCTCCCCTAACTGTACTGAATCATATACGTAGAATGATAGCTTAATTATTCTGGAGTAGTTGTATAGGGGGAAGAGGTAGACACTGGACTAGATGGCAAATTTATGTCTTTCTGAAAAGGAGGGGGTATTGGGTTTTACACTGATGCATGATGTTTCAACAACTTTATTCAGTAAGTTGTGGTGGAATTTCAGAACAAAACAATCAATATGGAGTAGATACATGCAAAATACGTATTGCAGGAAAATGCATTGCAATCTAGTGATATGGAAAGTTGGAGGAGGTTCATAGGTTTGGAAGAAAATGCTGCAGGCCAGAGATTTAATAGAACATCAAATTTATTGGAATAACACACAAGGGGCAGTCTCCTTCTAGCATGAAAATTGGACAGGAATGGGAGATTTGTACACTATTATAGGAGAAGATAAGGAATGGAATGAATCTTATCACACAACGAAGAAGGTGACTAAAGATGATGCATGGAATGTTCCTACTTTGGAGGCTCTTCTACCTAAGGAGATTGCATATTATATTATTCAGAGTGCTAAACTGCCTAATTTGAATATTGCAGGTGACAAACTATACTTGATTTTGGATACTAAAAGAAGGTTCACAGTTAAAACAGCTTGGAACTACATTTGACATAGAGAAGAACCTAATAAGATTTATGGTTGGATGTGCACTAAAGGACTACCTTTTAAGATAGTCTTTTTGATATAGAGGTTATGGATGTTCAAAATTCTGGTGGATAACCGAGTGAGAAGATGGGGAAGTGAGGGGCCATCTAAATACTGGTGTTATGATAGGCCTGCTCAGGAGACTACGACACATGTGTTCCTAAAGTCGGATATTGCTAACAGGAATTGATCTTATTTTTATTCTTTTGTAGGAATAAATATTGAAGGCCTTTCACTTAGAGAAATGATTATGGCATGGTGGGGAACTGAAATGAAAAAGACATTAAAACCAAACTATAAAGATTTGCCAAGTAATATAGTATGAGAACTGTGGAGAATGCGAAATTCAAGTAAACATAAGGGAAGAAGATTGTCTTACCACAATACTGTTCACAATATAATGAGAACAATTCATATGCTTATAAAGGTTAGAAAGCCAAACTGAAATTTTGCAGGGAGTTAGCCTAATTTAATAAGAAGATGGAGAAATTCAAGCCTGAAATAACGATCACAAAGATTGTTTGGGAATTTCCTCCATCTGGATGGGTAAAGTATAATACAGATGGAGCATTTAGAGGTAATCCTAGAATAAGCTCATATGATTATTATCTAAGGGATGAATATGGGGATATACTTTATGCGGAGACTGCTAGAATGGAGGAAACTACTAATACAGTAGCTGAGGCAACAACAACTTTAAAAATAAGTGTTCATCTTAAACAATCAGCATACAAGCAGGCAATTATAAAAACAGATTCTTTGCTCATTAAAAAAGTTTTGACAAGTAAGTGTGATTGTCCATGGAGCATAGAATACATCATAATAGAAGCAAAGGCAAACAAGTTGAAATTTAGTATATTTTTAGAGAGGGAAACAAATTAGCTAACCATCTAGATAATTATGCTATAGACAATGATAATTATTGCTTAAATGATTTCTAGAGCATACAACCAACAAGCAGAAGAATCCTAAATAGTGATAAGTTAAACAACCCATATTTAAGAGTATCACCTATTAGGGGTTAAATGGGGATAAGGAGGCTAAATGACATAGTTTTTCATAATTTACATATGTACAGTTGCTATACAAGCAACATAAAATGTGAAATCCTATCTAGCCTAGGTTACTACAGCCTTCAAAAAAGGACCAGCCAAAATGAGAGGGGCTAAGGTCAGATTAGCAACTGTAAACCTGAAAGAAAGATCTTTCACTATAGGATAGGAGTGTGAAGCTTCCCATGCACTTCACTATGAATCCACTTGGAAAGATCAGAAGATTAGAAGAGTTTTAAACAGCATAGAAGAGAAGTACAGGTTCTTACCTAGTGAAGGAACCTCCGATCTAAGATAAGCACCCTCAACAAAATAGATGCATCATAACCATCTACCACAGAACTCAGCTGAAACCCAAAACAAAGATCAAACAAGAAATGAATCAAGCTAAGCTAAAGGAGGGCAAATACTTACTTTTGAAAGTTGATATGAATGACTCTGAATACAAGGACAAAGGAGCACTATTGATGATCTAAAGGAGCAGCAGAACTAGGTAATGGTTGAAGTTGGGAGGCAACATTTCTTAGGTAGATGTGGGATTTGGAAACATAAGGAGCGGTGGAATTGGAAACCCTACAAAGCTTTTAATATGTCTGAATTGGAAGTGGGCTAGGGCATAATGGGTTGCATTGTAGTGTTAGGATTTTGATTTGTGATTTTATTTTGGGCCATTTGGTCTACGTGTGTATTTTTTCTTATTTTCTCATTAATAAAAGCCTAATTTTTTTCTTTTAAAAAACCCTCTTGTCCCCTTGAAGAATGATTTAGTCCACGGGTTATTATCTATTGGATTGTTTTTCCTTTAATCAAAATATAATGACTCTTTAACCAAAAAATGAAAACTTCAACCCATCACCTATATGTCAATTTTTTTTAAAGGTGACGAGACCTTGATCATTGATTTGTCGTTCTGCGTATTAAAGTAATTGCTTCGACATTTGTATCTACAGATTGTGCTAACTAATATACAAAATGCGTAAATATGGTATGCAATTACAAAATGTAATTATTTTGAAAAAATGTATTGTATTGTAAATAAGTAAAATTTCAGTGTACGGTAGTGTTATATTTTGTACATGTGCAGATGACTGTGAAAAATTTAAAATGACAAATCATAATATTTATGAAATTAAAGATAATTATCAATAAATTATCAAAAGTTAAAATATGAAAATAAATTCTAAAATAAGGTTAATTATTAATAAATTATAAAATAAAAAAATGATGCGCGCTCGTTAATGATCAGAAAGCCTAAAGATGCTGATTTTAAGCATGGGAGATTCAAAATTGAGTGTCAATAACTTGTTCCTTTTCGTTTGAAGATGATGTAGAAGTCTACAAATAAAAACAATGATGTGTTGTCAATTTTTCTTGATAAATAATTATTATCACAAAATATATGATCAAACTTTAATTTAAAGCTGCCTAGATACCTCAAGCTGCATGAGGATTAGGTCGGGTGTAGTTCAAAAGATTAGACAAATTGCCTTTTGTCCTATTATTAAGGGTGTACGATCCTGTGAAATAATTATTAAGAGAAAGACTATTCAGGATTGAAAGTGTTCGCATATTTTAAACGTCTTTTCAAATTACCCCAGTATCGAGTTGTGAGATGTTGGGGATGCAAAATCATGTACTTGTTGGGAGAAGAATAATTATGTGATTATGATGACCAAACTCTACATAGTGCTTCCTACATATCTTGAGTGTCATGAGAATCAGGTCAGTGTAGTTTGAAATGAAGAATTATGGTAAATTTTGAGGTGGTTCTTAAAAATTTGCCCAATTATATGAGCAAAAATTGGTCTCTTTGAAATGAACTTAAAAAAATATCTTATTGTAGTAGATTGTATTTTCAATTAAATTAATGCATATTGTCTCTGATTGTCTATGGGGACATGATACATGACATCTCCAATTGTCTACGGAGACTAATGTTGATTGTCGTCTTCAATTGTCTATGAAGACTATGTAGGATGTCATAAAATCCTCTAGTTATCTTCGCAGATTTATGATGCATGGCATTTCTGATTGTCCCTGGAGATTGATGTTGACTGTTGTCTTTGATTTTCTATGAAGACTAATGCCCTCAACTCGTGAGGCAATTGAAATATAATAATTTCTTGACTAGCGAGGCTATTAAAATGTGAAAGGCTCTTGACTAACGGAGAAAATTGAAATGTAATAGGCCCTCGAAGGACGGGGATATTGAAATGTAAAAAGCTCTCCTCTAGTAGAGCAATTGAAATGTAATAGACTTTTGACTGGTGGGGCTATTAAAATGTAAAGGTCTCTCGACTGGAGGAGCAAATGAACTGTAATGGCCTCTCGATTGGTAGGGATACTGAAATGTAAAGAGCTCTTGACTAGCAGAGAAATTGAAATATAATATCCTCTCGATTGGTGAGGCTAATAAAATGTAAAGAAATCTCGACTGGCGTAGCAATTGAAATGCAATAGTCTCTCGACTGGCAGGGCTATTGAAATGTAAGATCTCAACATGCAGAGCAATTAAAATGTAATAGCCTCTTGAATGGCGGGGCTATTGAAATGTAAAGTACTCTCGACTGGCAGAGCAATTGAAATATAATAGCCTCTCAACTATCGGGGCTATTGAAATATAAAGGGCTCTCAACTGGCGGAATAATTAAAATGTAATATCCTCTCGACTGGCAAGGCTTTTAAAATTTAAAAGGCGCTCGACTAGTAGAGAAATTAAAATGTAATAGCCTCTCGACTGGTGAATTAATTAAAATGTAATAGCCTCTCGAATGACGGGATTATTGAAATGTAAAGGGCTCTCAACTATGGGGCTATTGAAATGTAAAGGTCTCTTGACTATGGAATAATTGAAATATAATAGTCTCTCGACTGGCGGAGCAATTAAAATGTAATAATATCGTAATTGATGGGGCTATTGGAATATAAAATACCTGAACTAGAAGGTGTAATACCCCGGGAAATTTTTCGTTGAAATTTTGTGCGTAAACGTGTTAGGTTCTATCTTCTAGAATGAATTATAAATTCTCCATGAAAAATGTCTTAGATTATGACCCACCATTGCGTAGAGTATCGAATAAGCTTTCCAACATTATGTGGATCATCCAAAATGGACACCCGAGCGACGAGTTATGAACATTCCGATCGAACCGTGAATAGTAGTGAACTATAAAACGTGCAGGGAAAAAAGTACTAAGGCCTGACGTATTTTTTCTCCAACTTTAAATGGTCATAACTCCTCGTACATAATGATCTGGGTGAGATACTATATATCAACGGAAAGATATGAGAGCCCTCTTTCTAAAGAAATTGGTTTCATCCAATTTGGATATCGGAGTAAAACGTTATGGTTGATCTACTTCAGACTATCAAAATAGTCCACCAAAGGACAGATTCGAGTATTATTTAATTTTTAGGGACGTTTTGGTCATTCCCCCTCACTCAAAATCCATCCAAACCTTATATTAAAGCCTATTAGAAGTATTATATGTTATATTTCGTCAAATTCCCTCAAAAAGAAAACCCTAAGCTCCTACATCCAATTTCAAGAACCTCTAAAGTTCACCATTAATTCTGCAAATTTATTCATGATTCTAATTTCCTAGTTCAAGAACTCCAAGAACCATCATTCAAAGGCACGATTAACATCCCAAAAATGAGTATCGATCTAAAGTTCATCATTCAAGGTATGTGGAGTTTTTCAACAAGAACAATTTTTTATTTTTGTGCCCAAAAGTAATTTTCTTTACGAAGATATGATTTTTATATGTTTATTATGATTTTGGAGCATGAACTTATATTCTATCTTGGTTATCTTGAGATTATGATGTTTATGACTTTGAAAAGTCGAATTTATACGAAATTATGACTTAAAGCATGATGCTTGAAAGAAATTTACTATAATTTTGATATTTGGGTCTTGAACTCCATTTGAAATTATGTCTTTGAGAAAATGTGTGCTATATGCACGTTGATGTTGAATATTTGAGATGTTTTGAATGATTTGACCTTTTGGTCGTGAATGAGTTATTTTGAACTCGACTGTGAAAGAAATCCACTTTTTTATTGATTATGATAAAGGGGTAGCAAATTGGCTCCCGATGAAAATTGTTGAAGTGTTTATTGTGGATTTTCATTAATGTGAGCCTGAGGCTGATTTAAATTTCTGAGCTAAGTCCGGGAGTAATCTTTAGCACCAAGTGGTAGGTATAAAGTGACCTTACTTCCCTAGAACTACATGCCCCTATAGTACGTAAGCCTGTGGCTGATTTATTTAGTGATCACTAGTGTTTTTGAATTGATATTGGAAGTCCTACTCCGATGGCAAGGATAGGACGGCTCTCCCCAACGTGGGTTAGACGTTGGACTCCAAGTGGATCACATGGTTTATGTCGATTATAGGATCTCCCAATGTGTGTGTGTGTACTCTTCTATCTGAGATGAAAACATATTTACTTAAAAGGATGAGTTTGAGAAAGTCATTATTCTTAAAAGATTTAAGGAATATATTCTAATGAGAATTAACATGATAGTTGATTATTTTGATGATTTGAAATTGAGATGAAAGTGAATTGAGAACGTATTGTAATGACTTACTTGTTTTACTTTACATGTATTATTCATCCATGATTTTGATGATTTAATTCGAGCTAAGTGAGTCATCTATATCAGTATGCATAATTTTATAAACTGTGATGATATTAAGATATTATTTTATATATGCATTGCACCCCCATATGCTCGGTATTTTTCCATGGTACTGACCCACATATTCGTATGTGGGATATATTTTCTCGGAATGTAGGTACAAGGTATAGTTGCACCTTCAGATCCAGTCAGTTCATGGTATCCAGTCAACAGGTGATGAGTCCTTTTGATTTAAGGGCTTGGGTTAGTTATGCAGAGTTTATAGTGTTGTATTTTCTTTATTCAGTCGTATTGAGTTGGGGTAGTCGAGAGTCATGACCCGTCTACCTACAGTCAGTACTAGTAGAGGCTTCATAGACAGTCAGTAGAAGTTGATGTATTTTGTTTCAATTTTGGTTGTAATGGCGGAATTGTAATCCTGTAAAATTCCATTTTTGTATCGATCAGATTCAGAAAAGAGTAAATTTCTGCTGATTTGTATGTATTTGTATTTTTATTCAGTTGTTTATGAGTTATGCCAGTAGAAAGGTTAGCTTGGGGTCACTTGTGACCCTAAGCACCGTGTGACGTCTCAGGACTCGATTTTGGGGCATTACAAACTTGGTATCAGAGCATAAAGTTCAAGTGTCCTAGGGTGTCTATGAAGTCGTGTCTAGTAGATTCTTGCGGAACGGTACAAAGACGTCTGTACTTTTCTTCAAGAGGCTACAGGGCATTTAGGAAATGTTTCCCTTCTTTCAAGTCTAAGATTGTGCTATTAAAAAGTTCTCCAAGAAGCTTATATAGATTCTCATCTTACTCTATTCTGGCCAACTCTGCCTAATTTTTAAGGTATCAGAAACAATTAATCTTAATTCTCCATAGATAGTTATGGGATTGTAAGAGAGCTAGAAAGTATCCTGTTAGTGCTTTTGAGTTCCAAAGATTGAAGTACTTTATTCATGTTCATAAAAGTCGTGAACTAAGCCTAGGTTAGGTGTGCTTTCAGATTCCTCCTCGGAATCTACCATGTTAATCTATACTTCTCCCTCTATGTATTATTTTTGAGATAACATGATTCGCAAGCTCCAGTTCTTCCCCAGGTAATGCTTCTATATTTTCTAGAAGAAATTTCAAAAGGTACACAAAGGGCTTGAGAGGAGCTCTCTAGTGTGTTAAGTTCCTTAAGTTGAAAGTTATGCCCTCATTCTTATGAGTTATTTAATTAAGACAGAGTAAGGTGTATTCTTAGATCGTTGAATGTTGTGTGTCAAGTTTCTATCTCTCGTATTATGTAATCTTGTTATCATTATGTTTGTAAAAAATCAAAGTCTAGTGAAGCAGTGTGGGGATCTTTCGATTCACTAGCACACCTGCTTTGTTATTCATCTCAATTTTTTTTTGTCAAAACTCATATTCAAAGCCTAGTGGAGCTGTGTGCGGCATATTTCGATCCACTAGCAACTTGTAGTTTATCTTGTTCCTTGTGCTGGCTGAAAATATGGGATGTGGAGGTGTAGTAGTAAGAAGGATGGTAAGTGTGATTTGTTGAGCATAAGTATAGCGAAATCCCTTTTCGCATGCAATTGGGTTAATAGGAAGTGATATAGTTTGTTTGAGGTATGAAACGGGTGTTGACGGTATTTGTATGACAGAGAGTATAGGTTAGTGATGAAAGTACTCGATGGGTAAGTGTTGTTAATCTAGGCACTCTCCAGATTGCAAGAGGAAGTTAAGTTAAGACGTAGAGAACTATGTTATGTTGTGTATGAAGGATAGATAATAGTGACGGGTCAAAGAAGGATGTGTTAATGGATTGTGAATAAGATAGGCTATATGATTAAGACCAATTATTATTGTTATGAAGTTTAAGTGGGCTAGTGTTCATGGATCTGTTGTTTTATAATCTTCACATGGGAGTTATGCGTGAGATGAAGTTGTAAATTATGTGAACTGTGAGACCTTAAGTTTGAACGATTGGTGATCATGAAGCCGAATGTGACGGTTTCCGGATTAATGGTATTAGTTGCCGGAAGTGACCTAATAGGCTTGAACAGTGTACACAAGAGTTTAAGTGTAGTTGACTTGTAATTAAGTTTAATATTATATTATGATGAGAAAGTTCACCCAAGATATTATGGGACTGCTTTAATTTCGAAGATTAGTGTATGTGGTGTAGTGAGTCGTGCCATGGGATTGTTAGATGGATAAATACTAGTTAGACTATGGATGATGTTTTGATGGCTAAGTTAGGCGAGGCGTATGATTGGAAATGTTGAGCCTCTTAAGTGTGATTTTGATTCTTATGGGTTAGAAACATAAGTTCATAGGCATGGTATTAGAGGGAGAAGACAGAAGTAGCTTGGTCTATCAAAAGGTTAGAAAGTATTCAAGTTGAGCTAATAGAAATAAGAGTTGAAGCACTAGATGGTGTACATTTCGGCGATAGAGATATTCGTGGATATTCAAAATTAGTAAGCATTTGAGAATTTGAGTGGTGGCTTAAAGCTAAGGGGAGATGATAGAACAAGTAGTCAAGTCAAGCTTTTACATTTTAGTAGAAGTACCAGTAAGTTGTAAATTTGCTGTGAGAATGATCGGTGCTTGACCCAATGTTATTTCAGTATTTCCAGCTGTCCCAAAACCTACTCATGCTTTACATTTTAGTTCCATGATCTTAATTCATGTTCATACACGTGATGGAGAATTACATACTCTTCTAGTTTCCAAAAATGAGAAATTCAAGTTCTTCTAGCAGTTGGAATCACATTCTATAAGTTATGAGCTCTAAATTCAGGGCATGCCGCCCATGACTCATATACTTAAGTTTTACAGTATGTTCAGTTCCAGTACTCAGGCAATACTCTTATTGATCAGTGAGATTCAGTTTCCGTTATGGGTGTCTTCAGTTTTGATACCTTAATGAACCCATTGTATTTGATATTTTATTCCTACGGCCTCAATAGAGAGAGTCAAGTTATTTACATTATCCCTTCATGTTTTAAAATTTTATGACCTTTTCATTAAGTCAAGCTAATGGTATTGAGCAGTTGTCTAGAAGGGAGAGAAGATACTTCCTTATCTATGATAGAAGGTGGTGTGCTCACGACCGTGAAGTGAAGTTAGATTGAGGCTAAGTCCTTGATACATGCCATGGTTAGTTGAAGTTTTAAATGTTTATTTGAAAAGATTATTGTGCGTCGGTTTTATGCACTTCTATGAGGTTGTAGGAATAGTAATACAGAGTTTTTGTGTATAGTTCAATTGGTTGAGAAAATGTTATGTGTGCCGTTTAAAGAATTGACCAGTATGTGTGAATGATGTAGTTGATGGAATCTTAGAGAAAGCGAGGAAGATGCTTTATGAGTGTTCGTTTAGAGGTGCATGTGCGAAGTGCGTATGTGGTTATGAGTATAGGCTTGAATGTTATGGTTGTATATCTAAAAGAATGCACCGCAAGTTAGCAGATCCCTAGTATAAGATTGTATGTGGTTGTTGGAGTAGCAATAAGAGTTATGTTTGAAGTGAGGAGTTGTGAGGCTCAGAGTGTATTGAGGTTCATGATATAGATTAATATTATAGTGTTATGTGGCGTATCTCATGAGTACTTGGAGTTAGGCTTGAACATAGTCGAGGGAGTAGTTGGGAAGTGTTGCTAAGTTTGGAAGCAAGGAGTTATGTTTCCCAAGACCTAGAAATTCCTATCTTAATTTATTCCATATGGGTCCTTGTTCCCATACGATAGGATTGTATCAAATTATGGTTCATTTTCTCCCCGAACAATGTTATTTGAATCTTTTGGAGGGAGTGTTGAGGGACGTTTCATTTGGGCGCAAGTGGTCCTTCTTTTGATGAGATCCCCTTCAAGAACTTTGATTCTCAGTCTCTGAATAAACCAAAGATATCGATTCCTTAAAATTAGTCTCCTTTGTTTAAGATCCAACTATGTGACCATTCTCATTATGAATCGCATGTTCTATGAAGTATTCGAAAGTTTGGAGTGAAGTAAGTGGATTGATTTTGTTATCCCAGCCTTTTGTCCTCATTTCCATGGTATTCTGTACTTATTCATCTACATTCGAGGACGAATGTTTCCAAGGGGGAGATGATGTAATACCCCGAAAAATTTTTTGTTGAAATTTTGTGTGTAAACGTGTTGGGTTCTATCTTCTAGAATGAATTATAAATTCTCCATGTGGAATGTCTTAGATTATGACCCACCATTGCGTAGAGTATCGAATAAGCTTTCCAACATTATGTGGATCATCCAAAATGGACACCCGAGCGACGAGTTATGAACATTTCGATCGAACCGTGAATAGTAGTAAACTATAAAACGTGCAGGAAAAAAAGTACTAAGGCCTGACGTATTTTTTCTCCAACTTTAAATGATCATAACTCCTCGTACACAATGATCTGGGTGAGATACTATATATCAACGGGAAGATATGAGAGTCCTTTTTCTAATGAAATTGGTTTCATCCAATTTGGATATCGGAGTAAAACGTTATGGTTGATCTACTTCAGACTATCAAAATAGTCCACCAAAGGACAGATTCGAGAATTATTTGATTTTTAGGGGAGTTTTGGTCATTCTCCCTCTCCCAAAATCCGTCCAAACCCTATATTAAAGCCTATTAGAAGCATTATATGTTATATTTCGTCAAATTCCCTCAAAAGAAAACCCTAAGCTCCTACATACAACTTCAAGAACCTCTAAAGTTCACCATTAATTCTGCAAATTTATTAAAGATTCCAAGTTCCTAGTTCAACAACTCTAAGAACCATCATTCAAAGGCACAATTAACATCCCAAAAATGAGTATCGATCTAAAGTTCATCATTCAAGGTATGTGGGGTTTTTCAACAAGAACAATCTTTCGTTTTTGTGCCCAAAAGTAATTTTCTTTACGAAGATATGATTTTTATATGTTTATTATGATTTTGGAGCATGAACTTATATTCTATCTTGGTTATCTTAAGATTATGATTTTTATGACTTTGAAAAGTCGAATTTATATGAAATTATGACTTAAAGCATGATGCTTGAAAGAAATTTACTATGATTTTGATATTTGGGTCTTGAACCCCATTTGAAATTGTGTCTTTGAGAAAATGTGTGCTATATGCACGTTGATGTTGAATATTTGAGATGTTTTGAATGATTTGACCTCTTGGTCATGAATGAGTTATTTTGAACTCAACTGTGAAAGAAATTCACGTTTTTATTGATTATGATAAAGGGGTAGCAAATTGGCTCCCGATAAAATTGTTGAAGTATTTATTGTGGATTTTCTTTAATGTGAGACTGAGGCTGATTTATATAGTGATCACTAGTGTTTTTGGATTGATATTGGAAGTCCTACTCCGATGGCAAGGATAGGATGTCTCTCCCTAATGTGGGTTGGACGTTGGACTCCATGTTGCTCATATGGTATATGTCGGTTATAGGATCTCCCAATGTGTGTGTGTGTAGTCTTCTATCTGAGATGAAAATATATTTGCTTAAAAGGCTGAGTTTGAGAAAGTCATAGTTCTTAAAAGATTTAAGGAATAAATTCTAATGACAATTGACATGAGAGTTGATTGTTTTGATGATTTGAAATTGAGATGAAAGTGAATTGAGAATGTATTGTAATGACTCACTTGTTTTACTTTACATGTATTATTCATCCATGATTTTGATGGTTTAATTCGAGCTAAGTGAGTCATCTATATCAGCATGCATAATTTTATAAACTGTGATGATATTAAGATATTATTTTATATATGCATTGCACCCCCATATGCTCGGTATTTTTCCATGGTACTGACCCACATATTTGTATGTGGGCGACATTTTCTCGAAATGTAGGTACAAGGTATAGTTGCGCCTTCGAATCCAGTCAGTTCGTGGTATCCAGTCAGCAGGTGATGAGTCTTTTTGATTCAAGGGTTTGGGTTAGTTATGCAGAGTTTATAGTGTTGTATTTTCTTTATTCAGTCGTATTGAGTTTGGGTAGTCGGGAGTCACGACCCGGCTACCTACAGTCAGTACTAGTAGAGGCTTCATAGACAGTCAGTAGAAGTTAATGTATTTTGTTTTAATTTTGGTTGTAAAGGCATAATTGTTATCTTGTAAAATTCTATTTTTGTATCGATCAGATTCAGAAAAGAGTAAATTTTTGCTGATTTGTATGGATTTGTATTTTTATTTAGTTGCTTATGAGTTATGCCAGTAGAAGGGTTAGCTTGGGGTCACTTGTGACCCTAAGCACCGTGTGACGTCTCGGGACCCGATTTTGGGGCGTTACAAAAGGACACCAAACAAAAATGTAAAATATTTGTATTTGAAGTTTAACACTCTAAAACAAAAGTCAATTGATTGTATTTGTAGGTGGGCGCTTTGAATGAAAAGTTTAAATACCCCTCTTCAAAAAGTGGGCGCCTTAAAAAGAAAAGTAAATTGCCCATATTTGGAGGTGAATGCCTTGAAAAGAAAAGTAAATTGTCATATTTAGATATGGACACCTTGAAAAGAAAAGTAAATTGCCTATCTTTGAAGGTGGGCACTTGTAAAGAAAGAAAGTTTGCTGGTATTTGAAGGTGAAACCTTGAAAAAGAAAGAAAATTGCTTGTATTCATAGGTGGACACTTTGAAAAGAATGAAATTATTTTGTATTTTCTTTGTAAAAAAATATTGACATGTAAAGAAGGCATAATCGTGTTTTATTTATAACTGGTATCAACAATTAGTAGTGTGTATAAGAATTCTCCCATTTTCTTCCCATCTAATCGAGGTCGATTTTGAGGTAATTCCTATATTTTCAAGTGGTACCTCAGACATACCTAAGTATCACACAAGATTTGATCGTTTTGCTTCAAACAAAGGTTTCAAACTATACCTATCCTCATATTTCAGGTGCCCTCTCCAGAAAAATAGTCTCATTTTCACACATATTTGAGTATACTTTTTTGAACTTGGAGACATCTAGAGAAATACACTCACACTTAAAAAGAATTTCAAGGTATGCAATTGTGATATCCTAGGTTTGACCTTCATATAAATAACCACTAATATGAGAACACTTAGAATAGAATCATGTAAAGCTTGTTATCGGCTTGTAATGTAGGCTTTGGTATGAGTACGATGACATTTGGGATGAAAGTGATTAATCCCTCAATGAGCCTTGCACTATATTTTTGCTTTTGACATGTGTTGTGCTATGGTGCTTGATCTTCTTTATTTTGCTTTGTCTCCCCTCTTTTTGTGTTTGCTCCGACTTTTTTGAATTTTGTGTTGGAGTCTTTCCTCCTTTCTTTTTAACACACACACACACACACACACACACACACACACACATATATATATATATATATTTGGAAAATTCTCCACCTTTGTTGGAGTTTATTTTCTTTTTGTAGGTTTTTTGTTCTCATTCTTCTTTGAATCCGTCTTTCATTTTTGTTCTTTTGGGACTTTTGAATCCTTTGTCTTTGGCATCTTTATTATTGGATATTCGTGCATAATTTACATGTATTTAGTGTGCTCAAGAAGGTTGGTCCTAGAGAGGGACAGTGCATGTAATCACTCAAAAGGTATAGGCTAAAATATGGTTGTCCAAGGAAAAGACTTTAGGCTCAAAGGGAAATGCTAGAGATTAACTGTGGGTTAGAAAGGCATAATCGGGTCAAAGAGGCTTACGATGCTTCCTAAATCAAGTGTAACTCAAAATTTTGCCTCAACAAATATTTAATCCAAGTTCTAGATAAAAAATGTAATGTAATGATTTAATCTAAAGTTCACCACACAATGAACATGAAACAATAAGGTTGGCTTCGTTCTTGTCTTTGATGAATGCAAAAGAATTTTTTCAAGTGTCACTCAGGTGTGACTAAGAGGTACCAAATAAATCTATGATTTACCATGAAGTAGGTTCTCTCTATCATACCAATTTATTTTTTTCACATGCACACTTCTAATTATGTTGGTACCAACAAAGTAAGAACTTCAATCTTTCTTAAAAGAATGGGATCAAACCCAAATGAGGATTGCCTACATATCTTGTAAAAACATGAATTAGGTCTGCGCACTTTAGGAAGAAAAAGTATAAGATGTGAAGCAAGAAAACGAACTCTATTTTTTGATACTTTTTGTAAAATAGTATTGAATCCCAAAAGGATTGCCTGCGTATCTCACCGGGATAAGAATTAGATATCCATAGTTCATAGAGACAGAAGATGTAAAATAGAAAAAAATCATTTTTTTCAATAAGGAATATCGAACCCCAAAAGGGCTACCTATGTATCTCATGGAATTGAGAATCAGGTTAGCATAGTTCGGAAAGTATGAACTAAAATAGACTTTTTTTTTAGATAAGGAATACTAAAACCAAAAAGGACTGCCTACGTATCTCATTAAGATGAGAACCAGGTGTGCCTAGTTCGTAAAGGTAAGAAATAAAATATATGCATGAAAATAGATTCACGCGTTGAATAGATACAAGACAAAGGTATTTACTGAATATAAACATATATACAAAATTAATGTAAGGGTATAGACAAACTTGGAACGAGGCCGCCTACGTCTATAATAGCTGACATCTTTGGTAAGAGAGTGATTCCTGATTGTTTATGGGTAGAATCACTATTGTGGTCTCCCAATTATTTATGGGGATCGTTTGTTGTGGTGATTGTCTCCCGTTTATTTTAGGGGACGACATGTTGTGGTGTCTCAATTATCTTCGTAGATAGTTTTTATTTTGTTGCTTTTTGAGATGCCTTTATGTGAATTATTGTGACTATTCCCACCTATCAATGGAGATGATTTTCCTATAAAAATATAACAAATGAGTGACATTAGGGAATTCATGAAAAATGAAAGAGTGAATAACCATTCGATCAAATACCCCATTATTTGTCCCTCTGTGTATTGATGTCTTATGAAATTCGATGCCCCATGTTTAGTCTATGGATTGTTCGTTCTACAAGAATAAGAGAAGAAAGTGTTATACTCAAATAAAAAAAATTAAGTGGAGTAGAGTTAGGCCTTATGACCAAATGATGCGTTTGAAATATGAGACCGATGTGGTTCTCCCGTGAGTTTTGAGAATGATGTTGTTCCTCCTACATTCAAAGAAAAATCTTATTTTTAAGCAGGATGTTTGCTTCTATGGACTTGAGACTTATTTCTCTATTTTTTATTGCATGATGCTCCCTTATAAATGCCTCTATAAAGAAAATAGGTTGACTTATGTTGAATTCTTAGTCTTGGGAGAGTGGAAGTGATTCACCATAATTTCATGACATACGACATGTGATGTAAAGAATCTCTGACTGGTGGAGCAATCAAAATATAAATTTCCTCATCTAATGGGGCAACTAAAATGTAAAAGGCCCTCGACTGGAGGGACAAATAAAATGTAAAAGCCCTCGTCTGGTGGGGCAACTAAAATGTAAAAGACCTCGACTGGTGGGGTAGCTAAAAACTAAAATCCCTAGACTGGTGAGGAAACTAAAATGTAAAAACCCTTGACTAGTGGGGCAACTGGAAAGTAAAAGCCCTCGATTGGCGGGGCAATTTAAATGTAAAGGTGGAGGTATGAGGAAAAAAACTCAATGTCTCAAATTTTGAGATTAAAGTCGGATGGATATCATGATCAGATTGACATTGATATTCTTTGAATTTTGAATTTGATAAAATTGATTAACATTTTAAAGGATTTTTTGAGAGCGTCATTGGACTGCCTTAAAATTTTGACCCAATTTATAGTCTTGGAAAAATTATTTAGAACAGTAGAAAGACCAAACTCTTATATAAGCTTGCCTATGTATCTCATCAAAATAAATTGAAATGAGAATCAGGTCATAATATAGTTTGAGCAAAGTTTTAGGTTTGTATATGGCATGTCTGATTGTCATGAAGTGGTGTTCATCCTTAAAAATAGGGTGAAAGATGGTCAATAGGGAACTGGTTGTATACATAAAACACTAAACTTAATTGGTCAGAAGACCAAAAAGATGGATGCCAAGCATAGACAGAGCTTTAACACTACTTCAGTATGTTGACAAGATTGATAAGGCCGGACATTGGAGAAGCTTTGACATATTTTTACACAGTTAACAAGATTGTTATGGCTAAAAGAGTGTTGAACCCTTACTTTTGAAAGTGAGGATCAGTACGTCATAAATTTAATGATTTATGACGTTCGAAAGAAGGAAGCTTGATATTCTTGAACTAAAATTCAATGAGGATTTAAAGGTAGGCCAATTAAACACTTAGGTCATTGAGATTTAGATTTGGGGGGGGGGGGGGGTTATTGATCACTCTTAGAAGACATTTAAAGAGTGACATTGAACTGTTTCAAAAATTATCCAATTTGAATACCTGAAAAATTATTCTAAAATAGTAAAGAGATCAAACCTTAATATAGGGCTGCCTGCGTATCTTGTTAAAATAAGAATCAGATTAAATGTAGTTCAAACAAATACATAGTTATTTATGATTTGTATGATTATTGAGGATCGATGATGGCATAAAAAAAGAAAATAAGGTATGAATAAGAGTTTGGGTTCAAAAAATATATTTTGAGAATAAAAAAATGTGCAAAAATGTGTTAATAGTTCTTACAAAACAATGGTAGAGTTCAAAAGAATGATTGTAAGGATAAAAAATGGGTGTAAAATGATATGGCTGTGAAGGACGATTGTAAAGACCGAAAATAAGTGTGAGGAATTAAAAATGTTCTAAGCTCAACATAAGTCAATCAAAATTATCAAACAGAGTAGACAATATTGAACATAATATGTAAAGTATATATGTACAACTAAAGAGTGTGCAATGAATGAAAAAAATATGTAATACATGATAAACAAAGAACATGTATCAAATAAAGCATGAGTAACAAAAAAATAATAGAAATTCGTCTGACTAAAGTGGTGATCCAAATCATATATACGCACGACCTAGGGATTCTACGAGTAGATTTACCTAGATTGGTAGAGAATATTGGGACAACTGTGAGAAGGTGCGTAGTAATCTAAATGCTTCGATTCTGAAGCAAATGAATTTTGAAAGAAATTACGGAGAAGTGCAAAACACAACTCACGTGTTCAGTGTGTGATAGTGCACGGCTAAGACTCTATAGAATAGTGATTATGATTTTAAAAAAATAAAACTAATGTGTAGAAGTTTTCAGAATATACAGATACAATGCATTACAAACATAATAAATCAAATAATTGAATAGATCATAAAACTTATTTGTATAAATAATGTAAATAATATATGAGCAGAACAAAAATAATTTACACAATTTGCAATACGTGAAACAAATAAAGAATTAATGAATTAAATAATTAGTATATGCAAAATATAAAAGTACCCCTGTTGGGGAATCTTAGTAGTTTAGTTGGTTAGTTACCTGAACTTCCACCTTATTGGTGAGGGTTCTATTCCCCACATTGTAATCCCCTCCCCCATTCCCATTCCCCTACCCCAATTCTTTTTTTTTTTTAAAAAGTACCCCCGTCGATTGTAATGTTGAGTCTATCATGGTTAGAACCTGTTTTCTTCCCCAATGGAGGCACCATTCTGTCATTCCTTATTTTTACTAAACAAAGAACGACTTATGGATTCTAAAAGAATTGATTTTTTACAAAGTCGCCACCTAATTTTAAGAAAAAAAAAGAAAATCTAATTGATTATTAACATATATGACTTATGTTTTAATCTGCGAAAACAAGTTTAGATTCTAGGCAAGATTTCAAATTATTTTGAAGAAAAGAGATTACGTGTAACGCCCCGAATCTGGTACCCAAAATGCTACACGGTGCTCATGACCCCGAAGGACCATAAGCTAACCCATGACTGATATCTGTACCTGTATACTGCATGATATACTATATAAATGCAGAAACATGAACTGAAAGGCCATAAGGTTCAAATCTGTAACATAACTGATAAATCATAACATATGGATGGGGTATGAAATACCCAAAACACTGAAATAACTGTTTGAACACAGTAGTCTGAAAAGCCTTTAACTGACTGAACTGTCTGAATAAGGAGTTGATGGGATAGGTCCCCAACTAACTCCAATTAATAAATTAATTAATGAGATAATAAAGAAATAATCATGTCCTCGAAGGATGAGGACTCACTACTAACTGACTGCTGATATCTAGAATCTACTGATGCTCTGGAGCTCGTGCTTCAGAACCTATGGTATAAAACACCATAGTGCAAATGCGTCAGTACTTTGAATATACTGGTATGCATGTGGGGTTCATATGCATAAACAATACTGGCTAACTGACTAATGTGAACGTAAGAATACATGCATGAACACATAGTAACTATATTTGAGATCGTGATAACATGAGTTTACTGATATCTAACATGATTGATAACTGAGTTTTGATGACTGATATAACTGATAACATAAGTGACTGTATTTGAAAGTCCTAAATCTGATGGAACAAGCTGAGTTTCGTACTGTTCTGAGTTGACTATATCTGACAGTCCTGATTCTGTAACTGATATGCCCCTAATACACCATTATCGCTGAGTTGGGGTCTAATTTGTAATCCCAATTGGAAGGGTGTCAATACCGTGCCACTGGTAAGGACAATCTGTGAGTAACCCTCATATAACAGGTAACTCTAGTGAGAACGGTGGGAACCCTCATATAACAGGTAAAGACACCCCATATACCCTCATATAGCAGGCTATGATGTCTCAACTTGCTGGCTACATAGTTTTGGAACGCAAGGATTACTTCTAAGAATCACACCCTCATATAACAGGTGATTTTCCATCCTTGGATTCACTCGGTGCTAACTCTTACTCCCATCTGAATGGACACGGAACATGAATTACTGAACTAAATTAACTGAATTCCGTTGACTGACGGAATAGTACTGAGATTACTGAATTATTGAGATTTCCTGAGTCACATGACTGACTGAGTTCTATAGATCATGGCTTGACTGAGGATATCATGAAATATGTCACTGAATCTAGGCAAACAACTATATTTTTTGGGTACAAGTACCCCCAAGACTCGATGAAAGTAAACTGACAAGGCATGACATTCTTGAATGCATGACCAATCATCAACAATCCATAATACAATGATTGGAGATATTTCATGAGAATTTGATTATCATAGCTTGGTACGTGAATAAGATAGAATGTATACATAGAATAATTTCATAAGGCTAACTCATGAGTAATCCAACAAATAAATTTCAATACATAAGAATAAAATGAAAGTCATTTTGGATCACAATTTAGCTATAGTGCATAATTTCTATCTTCCTAGGCATTTATCTAAGACCTTGCATGCACCCATAGGGCATAGGCTTAATCATCAAATTGACACATTATAAATAAATTAATTTATGGATTTCACTCACTTGCTAATGTAATTTCTTGAAAAATACATAAATATTCCAACTTGGGAATCATATAACAAGATAAACATGGTTACAATCAACCCACAACATAAATATCATGATTTGCCATTTGAAATAGGGTTCTTGAGGTTTATGGATGAAAGGAATTCATAAATCAACACAACGCATACCTTAGTTCTTGGTTTAGAGAAGATTGACGGAGAGACTTTCTTGAAATTGAATCCCTAATTGAAACCCTAGTTTGTTCTTGAGAGAAAATTGAGAGAAACTAGTTTATTTTAGGTTCCAAATAGCTAAATCTCGTGTTAATCGTGTCGTGTCATTGGAATTTGACAATTGGGAAATAGGAAAATGGCGCGATGCGGAGCCATCGTGTTGCCACTTTATTTGTGACCTGAAAGTTTGGCGCGACGTGCCAATATCGCGGACCCCTACTGGAATTTGAAAAATGCTATTTTCTCTTGTGGCGCGGCGCGCCACTGACTAATATGACGTTGTTTTATGACGGAAACTTGAAATAGTCATAACTTCTTACCTGGTTATCGGATTTAGGCGAATCTTATATCGATGAAAAACTTATTGAATTTTTCACATGACAAAAAGTGAAAATCTTAAAAATTTCCCATGAAATAAACATCATTCAATTTAGAAGATAATACTAGACATTCTTGGGACGAAATTAGTTAGAAAACTTTGGGGCATTACATTACGCATTCTTCAGAATCCACAAATGTGGTACCCGACTAGACTGAATTTATCAAAAGTGAGGGGAGATAAAGAATAATTTTTTTAAAGTATAAATGTATAAAATATATATTAAAAAATAATATAAAATTTTATGTTTGAAGAGTGTGTATCAATTACATAAGTAAAACATATTATCGTAAAATATGTGTATAGAAGTATGTAAATATATATAAGGGATATAAAAATGTATAATAATATATATGAAAGAGAAGATATTTTATAAAAGTAAAGAACTTTATGCAATGAATGAAAAATATTTTTTGTATTATATAAAAGAAAAATATTGTTTGACAATATTTTTCACTTCACAAAATCATGAGGAGAGAAGATCAAATAAAATAAAATTTTATTTTAAAAGAAAAATTACAAAATATTTTCTAATGTAAAAGTTGGAATTAATTTATTAAATGCCTAAATTAATTTAATTCATTTATATAAATATTAACGACATAAGTTTTGCCTAAATGCATGGTAAGAATTACATAAGTAAAAAACACTCCCGCCCAACGCCCCAAAAATAAAATTTTCACTATGATTAATATTTGTACAACTATAAGAATATAAAAAATACAAACATAACATTCAAACTCCCTTTTTGAATGTCATTTTTGAGAAGTATCCCCAAGAACCTATATAACCACTTGGTAGAATTGTTAGTAATAAAGAAATAATTGTCAAAATAAATTAAAATAATTTGTGCACGTATATGTACATAAATGTATATAAGAAAATAGAATATTTGTTAAGGAGTGGTCTCGGATTATGTTTTAGATACACCATGGCTACTAAGTGGTTGTTCGATTCATCGGTCATCCTAAATTATCTTGCCAAGATATGAATAAAGAAGCTTTTGTGTTATATTTGATAATATAAAGATTTAGTCATCGCCCAAATATTTTTTTTTGTCATGTATTTGTATACATATAGCCTTCTTTTTATTTATGGAGGCCTCAAAAATCGATGAAATTTTTTTCATCGATCATGTATTGATATTTGATATAAAATGACTTAACTTGGAAAATAAAATCCGTCTTATGTTATGGGGAGGCCTCAAAAATCCTAGGAGAGATAATGCCATTGGGCAAAATAGTGTAGTATTTGTTTGTTATCAGCGTAACAAAAAACAAAGCAATAAAAGGGCAAAATAGTCTAAAAATCAGCCAAATAGTAGCAAAGCAAAAGTATCTCAGGAGTATATTTTTGGGGTGAAAGTCAATCTTAAACTAACAAAATAATCCGTAGAATAATAACGGAGTGTAGCAACAACTATTAATGACAAAGATAGCCAAAAATAAAGAAAAATTGTAACCACAAATATTAAATAGCATCAAGGATAATTTAGAAAAAAAAATATAAATACTATCAATAAATTTATGAAAAAGATGGAAAACAGTGGAGCCTCATTAATTTTAACAGAGCATTGTAGGAAAATGAGCAATTCTTGCCAGATTTGTGTAGATTCTAGAGCAACATCATAATAAGAATTATAATAATTACAAAACATAGATAACATTGAAATAAAGGTGGTAGCAACATTGCTTTGACGACTATCGCCGGAAAGATGGGAGTACGACAAAATCTAGCCCTTTCTTGACAATAGTGATGAGAGAGGGAAGAGAGGAGAGAGAAAAAAGGGTGGTGTAGTGATAGTGACTTGATTTTGTGAACTTTCCCTTTTTATGTGTTTTGATTCGTTTACCCCTCCTTGTGACTTTTGTGTTTCTTTTTGGGTGTGGGGATAGTTCGCATGATTTTTTATGTGATCCAAAATAATTTATGAGAGTTTGTGGTTTTTAGAGGTTGGAAAGGCGTTATAATTGATTTTGATAAATATTTATTATTCTGTGTTAGATGGAAAAATGGAACATTGATTTTGGGTTGGTAGCATGGTTGGTTTGATTTTATGGCTTTTGACTCTTGGTTCAAAAATTTGTGATATTGGATCCCGAAAGTCAATTTTTTGAAAATAATTTCTTTTTGAAAATTTGATGTCGCCAATGAGTCTAGAACAACGAATTTAAATGAGTAGCATATTTCATTTTTTGTTATAAAATTTCAAACGAATTCCGAGGGCTTGATTAACAACTTTACAATTTAGCAAAAGTTGTTGATCCAACTGATATTTGGTGCAATCGTTTTAGCTGCCAAAGGATCACTAAAGCGGTAGCCACTTTAGTGGACCCTGCCAGTCAGAGGAACTACCGCTAAAGCGAATTTAGCAGTCTCTTCTTTTGTAGTAGGGCACCGTTTTAGCGACCCAACATAATTGGGCTAGACCACCAAAACGGTCAACTCGTGCTTAAGCGGTCATTTGACAACTTTAGCGGTCAGCGCTGGGATGATATAAGAATCCTCCTTTTTAATTTTCTTTTATTTTTGATAGTTTGAGCTTTGGATTGAGATGGTTTTGGATGATTTCTTCTATTTTCAAGTTGGGGTAAGCTCCAAATCACTATTTTAATTATTTTCCTTTAATTATTGTCATTTAAAGCTCGTTAATTTATGTTTTTAAAATTAAAATTTGGGGATTTTGGCCTGAAAGGCCTAAAAAGGAATTTTATTTTATTTAAATCCCATTTTAACCATTTTATCTTCGGTTTTCTCCTATGGCTTATTTTGATTTTACCCTTTTGTTTCAAAAATTCATTTCGGGGGTCCGTTTTGATCCCAACTTGAAATAGGCAATATGGATATCGTTGGCTTCTTTTAATGTGTGGATTCTATAGTTGTATGTTTAGTTGATTCCGAGACCGTTCAAGAGGGAAAATCTCCGTGTTGAAGGATTTTAGGCTTAGATTTTGATGTTGCAAGGTTGGTTAGCGCTTAATTTTCTTTAGACTGGTAGGGTAGTTAATATTTATATAAACGCATGCTATGGGTATAGGAAATTAATCATGAAAATAATTTTACTACTATTGGGTGCTCGTGTGAGGGCTTATATTATTGTTGTTGGTGATTTGAGATGATATTTGTTACGTGTTGCCCGTGTGGGGCCTTATCTGATATATTTTCCTTGTGTATGCTATTTGGTTGCCTTCCTCATAATAGAAATACTCAAGTTGGGGTTAATGTGATATTAATGATGTATTTTTGTATTTTTACTCTAATGGTACATTTCTTATACGAAATCATGGACGATTGACATATTGAGTAGATTCTGAGCTCACGTATACACGTATTGAATTGATTTGAGATCTTTATACTGGTTTGGTTATGAACATTACATCCTCATATTAAAAAATACATTCATCAGATACTGGTACCACTATGGAAACATTAATTTTGACAGAAATAAAACACTTTACAAAATGTTCTGCCATAGCCCACGAATTGGGGAGGAGATATTGAAATTACGATTGAAATTGAGTATTGAGAAAGTATATGGATTGCGAACCCCCACGGGTCCTACCAGGAAGCGCTGAGGCTTATAGATGTATACAATTATGCGGTAACCTCAGTCATATCACATTATCATTACATCAGCATTGCATTCCATACATTATGCATCTTCAGTGTTGTGCTCTTTTGTTTAATTTGATACACATATACTTTGTTTCTTTTACGTATATGTCTTCTTAGGGTTTGTGGGAATACACTTGGTTTGTTGTTGCTGTATATGTCTTCTTATTTTCTGATTGAATGTGATGTGCTCATAGTATGTATTTGTGTATCTTATTTTCTACTTTTCTCAGTCGATCTATGATACTTACTGCATACAAGTGGACCGTACTCATCCCTACTATACCCTTTCGATGCAGATCTAGGTACGAGTGCACGAAGTTGAGATTGTACATTGGTTATTGATATGTTCAAGATAGGGGTATTTATTTGCTTTCAAAGTCGACCTCAGACCTCCTCCTATCTAGTTGATGTCTTTATTTTGTATTCAGAGACAGACTTTTAATTTTTTGGACTTAGTTGTAATTCTTAGTCTTGAGTTGTATTTAGATTATTCTTGCACTGTGGCACCAGATTTTGGGATGGTTTATGGTATTTTTATTATTCAGACTTCCACTATTATTGTACATGTATGGTTTGACTTTGTTCTACAAGTCCCGCCTTGGGAATTGTGTTATGATATTCTTCTTACTTATCTTTTGGGTGATTGTCTTACTTGTCAAGGCTTAGCCAGAATAAGTGTCATCATTCCCTTAGTTTTTAAATCGTGACAAAGTAGTTGGTAGGGTTCGATCGAATCTCATCGGTCACCACTTTCGGCAAGGCAGCAGTGAAGTGGAGGAACTAAGAGAGAGATGAGAGAAAAACGTGTAGTGGAGAAGTGGTGGTCAGATATGACATCTCCGGCGAGGGTATGGCGATTGGATAAGATCCAAATTTGGAGTCTCTAGTGCGGTGGTGTTTTTCGGCGTCAACTCGTCGGAGAAGAAGATACAGGGGAGAGATTCATGCATAAGAATGAGGGATTAGAGAGAGAACTAAAATCTGAAAAAATATTTTTAGAGTATAGAAGTGTGCGTGTGAATGTGTGTGAGTTGAAAAACCATTTACCCCCCCCCCCCCCCATTTATAATACAAAACAACCCATTTTTTACCCATAAAATAAAAGACTAGCTCCTCTTGTCCTCTTGATTTATGATTTAGTCAACAAGTTATTATCTATTAGATTGTTCATCCTTTTAACCAAAAATAGTTTCTCTTTGGCCAAAGAATAAAAAATTCAACCCATCACCTCAAATATCAACTTTTTTAAAGGTGACGAGACCTTGACTTAATTGATTTATCATTTTGCGTATTAAAGTAATTGTTTCAACTTTTTTATTTGCGAACTGTGCTAACTAATATATAAAATATTTAAATATTAGTATGTAATTACAAAATGTAGATAGTAAAAAAAAATAATTATCTAGAAAAAATATATAATACTGTAAATAATTAAAATTGCAGTGTACGGTAGTATTATATTTTGTACATGTGCAGATGACTGTGAAAAATCTAAAATGACAGAAAATGTAATACCCCGTACTTCTACCTAGCTTGAAATTGTCCCAAGAATGTTAGAAACTTACTTTAAAATATGAATCCATTTTTGTACACGTGGAATTTTTAAGATTTTCACTTTTTATCATGTGAAAAATTGAATTAGCTTTCCAATGATACCAATTTCGTCCAAATTCGGTATTGGAGTAAAAAGTTATGGATGTTTTACTCAGAGTTGTCAGAATCGTCCAAGTGCGACAACCAGGTTGACGGACCGTCGATCTAGCGAAGGACCATCGCCTAGACCGTCACAGCCAAGGCTGTGAGTCAACCTTCTAGATAAGGTGCGACAGATAGGTTGACAAACCGTCGAACTTGCGACGGACCATCACTATAAGGCAGTGAGTCTTTCTTTTGGTTCACATCCGACGGTCGAAACGACGGACCGTCGAGCTAGCGACGGACCATCGCACGAGCCTTTGAAGGTCCCGTTTAGCAAATTTTAAGTCATTTTTAAAGGGTATTTGGGTCTTTTTCCACCCGTTTTAACCCCTAATTATATCAGACCAAGGCTCATAAGTTCATTATTCATTCACAACATCAAATTAGGGGTTTCTCTCAAAGATAATCCCCAAGAACAAGATCCAAATCCTTCTTCAAGAAACCAAGAAATTCAAGTTCTTCAAGTCCAAGAACTTCAAGAAACTCACAATCAAGGTATGTTATGTGTTGATTCATGGGTCCCTTTCACCCATGAAGCTCAAGAATCTCTTTTAAAATCCAAGATTTGGGTATGTATGAATGTTCATGACTTAAATTGAATTGAAATTCATGTTCATGATGCTGTGTGGTTTTGATTCATGTTTTAAATTACGTATTCCAATGATTGACCCTAGTATGTGATGATTTGCATAATAATCGTGATAAACCCCCTTCAAATTACAAGTTGATTGATGTATCCGTGATTATTAGATGTGTTGGTGATTTTATAACCAAAGCATGCTCCCCATGTGTTTGATTAAATGCCTATGTGAAAGAAAAGTGCCATACTAGTATGATAATATGAAATCCCCATTCATGTACAAGTTTATGCATGTCAAATGTTTGATGAAATGTCTTACTCAATGAATTATGGATTGTTGATGTTAGTCATGTATTCAAGAAAGTCATGCTTTGCCAGTTTCTTTCCATGGAGTCCTGGTGTACTTGTACCCAAAAAAATATAGTTGTGTGCCTAGATTTGGTGTCATGATTTCACGATATCATCAGTCAAGCCATGATCCATAGAACTCAGTCAGTCATGTGACTCAGGAAATCTCAGTAATACAGTAATCTTAGTACTATTACGTCAGTCAACGGAACTCAGTTAATTCAGTTCAATAATCCATGTTCAGTGTTTATTTAGATGGGAGTAGGAATTAGCACCGAGTGAACCCAATGATAGGAACTCACCTGTTATATGGGGGTGTGATTCTTAGAAGCAATCCTTGCATTCCAGAACTACGTAGCCAACGTAGGTTGAGACATCATAACCTGCTATATGAGGGTAGATGAGGTGTATTAACCTGTTCTATGAGGGTTCCCACTATTATCACTAGAGTTACCTGTTATATGAGAGTTACTCACAGATTTTCCTTACCAGTGGCGCGATATTGACACCCTTCCAATTGGGGTTACAGATTGGACCCCAACTCAGCCATAATGGAATATTAGTGGCATGTCGGTTAGATAACTACTTCCCACAGTTTTAGTTACAGAATCAGGACTGTCAGATACAGTCATTCAGTCTAAGTAATATAACTCAGATAGTTCTGCATAATTCAGGACTATCAGATACAGTCGACTCAGAACAGTACGAAACTCAGCTAGTTCCATCAGAAACTAGATTGTCAGATATAGTCACTCAGTATCAGTTATTTCAGTTATACAATTATCAGTATCTCATACTATCAGTACTCAGATTCAGTAATAATGTTGTCACAAACTCAGCTACAGTTATTACGTATCCATGCATGTATTCTCACGTTCATGTTGTCTAGTCAGTTAGTATAGTTCATGCATGTGAACCCTTTGCATTCAACCTACCTTTCATGCATACCAGTACATTCAAAGTACTGACGCATTTGCGCTATGGTGTTTTATACCATAGGTTCAGAAGCACGAGCTCTAGAGAATCAGTAGCATTCCAGTCTCAGTAGTCAGAGATAGCAGTGTGTCCTCATCCTTAGAGGACATGAACATTCTTTATTATCTCATTAATTAATTTATTAGTTAGAGTTAGTTAGGGACATGTCCCATCAACTCTTTATTCAGATAGTTAGAGGCTTTTCAGACTATCATGTTTAGACAGTTTATTTCAGTTGTTTTGGGTATTCCATACCCCATTCAGATGTTATGTTTTATCAGTTATGTTTTAGTTTTGAACCTTATGGCATGTTTCAGCCTAATATTTCTGCATTTATACAGTGTATGTAATACCCCGTACGTTTTTAAGCTAGGAAGTGAATAAGTTTTCCTACATATGAAACCTCTTATCCTATGAGTAGTATTTTAGTTCATGACTTACAATGAATATCCTAGCTATAGGATAGCTTATGATGCGTTAAGCATGTTCATATGAGTCACTTAAGGTAATACAAGCTAAGAGTTTTGAATCCATCAAGTTTTAGTGTTCGATTTTGTAAGGATCATATTTGAACGAGTATAACTCGATGTTAATGTATTATTTCTTCATATTTAGACCCATAAAATTATAGAGAATCTAATTATCTTTCCAACGATATCAATTTTTCCTTAATCCAATACCTGAGTGAAAAGTTATGCCTATTTTCGTGAGAGACAGTAAGGATAGGCGATTGGTTAGGCGCCGCCCAACCAAACTTAGGAGATTGGTTAGGCGCCGCCTAAGTCAGTTCCAAGTGCCAAAAACACTCCGTCTTGAGTTATTTTGAGGGTAATTAAGTGTTTTAACACTCCTTACACGTCCCTAAACTTAACCCTACGAAATATATAGCTTCTAAACATATTACAACCCTATTAACATCTCAAAGCTCATCATCCAAGAGCACTAAAAGAGAAAAACAACTCGGGTTGCATAATTAAGCTTGAAGATCCAATTTTAAGGAAATTCCTCCATCAATCATCAAGAATCTTCCTTCTAAGGTATGCGTGAGTTGATTCATGGACTCCTTTTGTCCATGAAGCTCAAGAACCATCTTCTAAATTATGTATTATGATTTTTATGTTGTTGATGTTCATGTGGTTGGAGTTTGATGATGCCTAAGATGGGATCTTTGTATGTTTTATGTGAGGATATGGTGGTATTTAAAGTATAAATATATGAAATTGGTGGTTGAATATTTGTAATCTTGATGAATCCACCTATGCCTAAGATGTGCATGTAAGGTGTTTGTGAAACTACCTAAGGGAATAAAAATCATGCTTTTATGACATAATAAGTACTAAATGACTATTCCATGTTCTAAGTTTATGTTCAACGTGATCCCCATGCTATTGTCTTGAATTGAAGATGTTGTATGAGATGCTCATGATATTGTTGTGATATGGAATGACCATGTTATTGAAGCCATGCAAGTATATACATGTTGTGTGCATTCCCGATCATGTGATAGTTTGTTGAGAATCATTCTTATTATGAAATCCTTACTTATGATATTGTGAATTATGGACTCTACTCTTATGATCAAGTCAGTCATGTGTGTCAGTTTCCTTCCATCGAGTCCTGGGGGTACTTGTACCCGAAAACTATAGTTGTGTGCCTAGAGCTAGTGTCATGTTTCAAGACATCCTCAGTCAAGCTATGTTCCATAGATTGCAGTTAGTCATGTGACTCAGGAAAGACTCAAAAATATCATGAAAACTTAGTACTCAGTAAGATCGGCAATCTCATGACTTAGCTAGATATCAGATGTTAGTAGTGTTCTGTCAGTCCAAGGAACTCAGTAAACTCAGAATCAGTTCAGTTCAGTTAGTCAGTTCAGCTCAGTTAATCAGTTTATAAATCAGTTCAGTTCAGTTAGTCAATTCAGCGCAGTTAATCTTTTCAGAGTCTTTCAGTTGGGAGTAGGGACTAGCACCGAGCGAGTGCAGGGATGGCGGTTTTCCCGTTATAAAGGCAAAGCCGTTAGCAGCAATCCCTGTACTTTAGAACTATGTAGCCAGCGCAAGATAGGAGTCACCCATCAGATTAAGGCTATACTTGACTATTATATTGCCTTAGGCTTGATTTCCTGTTCAGGGTCACCCGTCAGAGAGGCTTGACCATAGTAGAGGTCTCTACCCGTTGCACGATATTGACACCCTTCCAATCAGGGAAAAGATTGGACCTCACCAGTAAAGTATCAGGGCATGTCAGTTAGGTTACTACCTCCCACAGTCACAATTACAGTTACAGTTTCAGTATCAGTCTTCAGAGTAGAAATCAGGAATCAGGACTGTCATATATAGTTATCGATCTCAGTAAGAAACTCAGATAGTTCCATTGATTCATGGATCATCCCATCAGATAGGCTTGGTCCCATATTCAGATGCTTATTATTAGATTTAGAGGTCACCCGGCAGACAAGCTTAATCTCAATCTCAGATTCAGTCGAGTATTCTCATTATCAGTTTCAGAGATCACTCATTAGCTAGGACTGATCTCAGACTTAGATGTTCAGATACAGTTTAGAACTCAGATAGTTCCATTAATTCCTGGATCATCCCGTCAGATAGGCTTGGTCCCATATTCAGATGCTTATTATTAGATCTAGAGGTCACCCGGTAGACAGGCTTGATCTCAATCTCAGATTCAATCGAGTATTCTCATTATCAGTTTCAGAGATCACTCGTTAGCTAGGACTGATCTCAGACTTAGATGTTCAGATACAGTTTGGAACTCAGATAGTTTTCCCCAGAATTAGGACTGTCAGATACAATCATTCATGCTATCAGTTATCAGAACTCATGTTATCAGATATATCAATTATCAGAATTCAGTTATCATTCATGATATGTTATCAGTAAATATGTCATCAGTATTCATACTCAGTAGTCATGTTATCACGAGCTCAGTTTCAGGACTGTTATATACGATCAATCAAATCAGTTCTTCATAATCAGAACTATCAGAAACAATCATTCTTTTATCAGTAATATAGTATCAGTCTCACAGTATTCAGTAATATAGTATCAGTTCCTTAATTATTAGTGAATTACATATCAATATCAGTAAACTCAGTCATTCAGTATATCAATATCAGTAAACCCAGTCATTCAGTATCTCAGTATCAGTAAGCTCATGTTGTCAGAGTTCAAACTTAAGTAGTCAGTATCTCCACGAGTTCAGTAGCAGTTACGTATGTATGTATGTATGTATGTATTCTCACGTTCATATTAGTCAGTATGTTCATTTATAAAACCCCCATGCATTTAGCCTACCCCCACGTATACTCAGTACTTTAGTTGTACTGACGCATTTGCACTATGGTGCTTTCTTTTTATGTTACACCATAGGTTCTTAGGTGCAGATTCCAGATCAGCGATAGTAGTTCAGTAAGCAGTGAGTCCTCTTCTTTCGAGGACATGATCGTTACAATTATTACTCCAGTATTTCAGTTTATTTTCAGTTTAGGGAGTTAGTTGGAGACATGTTCCTTCAACTCCTTATTCAGACAGTTTAGAGGCTTTTAGACGATTATGGAGTTTTCAGATTAGATTTTAGTATTTTCAATTTTGTTTTGGTACTGTGATACCACCTTATTTCAGATATTTTATTATTCAAGATTGAACCTTACGCCCTCTTTGTTTATGTTTCCGCATTTTATATGTATATTATGCAGTTACAGGTACAAATATTAGTCATGGGTTAGCTTGTGGTCCTTCGGGGTCATGAGCATCGTGTAGCATTCTGGTTCAGAAAATTAGGGCATTACAGTATATCATCTAGTATACAGGTATAGATATCAGTCATAGATTAGTTTGTGGTCCTTCGGGGTCATGAGCACCGTATGGTATTTCGGGTACCAGATTCGGGGTATTACAAACTTGGTATCAGAGTCTAAGGTTCAATAGAGGCCTAGGAAGTCTGAAAGTCGCATCTAGTCGAGTCTTGTACATGGGTGTGTTGCGCGCCACATTTATGTACAAGAGGCTATAAGATGTTTTAGGAACAATTTCCCTTCTTTTAGTATTTATGTCGTGCTAGTGAGCATAATCTCTAGTTAATCTCTCAGTCTGGTCTAATTCGTTTCTCTCTTTTTTTCTACAGAACATACCTCCTAAAAGAAGAAACGGGAATCAGTCAGTCCCTCAGCCCGAAGAACCTTTAGGCGAACATGTCTCTCATACAGAGTTAAGAGCTGCATTCACTACTCTTGCTTAGTCAGTTGATGCTTAGAATGAACGACCAACTGTTATTTTAGCCAACCCAGTGGCCAATTTTACTGCAGTTAGGATTCAAGACTTTACCCGAATGAATCCTCCATCCTTTTTCGGGTCTAAGTCAGATAAGGACCCTCAGGAATTCATCGATCAGGTTTAGAAGGTTACTGATATTATAGGGGTTACTCCTAGTGAGAGTACTGAACTAGCTGCATATCAGTTGCAAGACGTTGCTCACACTTGGTTCAAGCAGTGGAAGTTAGAAAGGCCAGATGATGCAGGGCCTATTGAGTGGGAGAAGTTTGTCACCGCATTCTTAGATAGATTCTTCCCCCTAGAGCTGAGAAAGGCTAAGGTGTTAGAATTTATCAACCTCAGGCAGGGCAATATAATGGTGAAAGAGCATTCTCTTAAGTTTACTCAATTAGCCAGATATGTTTCAAATGTGGTTGCAGATAGCAGGGCCAAGATGAGTAAGTTTGTTTCTGGGGTGAACGATACTGTGATCAATGAGTGTAGGTATGCTATGTTAAATAGTGACATGACTTTAGCTAGGCTTATGAATCATGCTCAACAGATTGAGGAGCAAAAGATTAAGGTGAGAGAGAAGCAGAATAAGAGAGCAAGGACTGGTAGTTTTAGCTTTGCTCAACCTAAGTTAGAGGGAGGAAACCATTCTCATTTTTGTCCTAAGTCATCAGTTCCATCTCCTTCTTCATCTAGCGCTCCAGCTCCTAAGTTCAGGAATGGTAACATAGATAGAACGTCAGTCTCTAAGTCTCAGGATAGTGTTAGCAATGCCCGCACCTATCCTCTTTGCCAGACCTGTGGCAAGAACCATCAGGGTATTTGCAGAGCTGGCAGTGGCATTTGTTTTGGATGTGGCAAGCCAGGCCACAGAGTCAGAGACTGTCCTCAGGGTCAGTAGAACCGTTCCTCAACTCATTCTGGTCACCTAAATCAGTAGGGTTCCACCTCCAGCGCTACTAGTGGGCAACAACCAAATCGACTCTATGCTCTTCAGTCCCGGCAAGATCAGGAAAATTCTTATGATGTGGTTATTGGTACGTTACAAATATTTCATGTGCATGTTTATGCTTTGCTAGATCCAGGTGCTTCCTTGTCTTTTGTTACTCCCTATATAGCAGGCGATTTCGGAGTCAGTCCCAAAATTCTGGTAGAGCCCTTTTCAGTATCTACCTCAGTAGGTAAAACCATCATAGCCCGACGGGTATACAAGAACTATTCGCTTATGATATTTCAGAAAGTCACTTCAGCAGACTTAGTCAAATTAGAGATGAGTGATTTTGATGTCATTCTCGACATAGATTGGCTTTATTACTTATATGCCACAGTCGACTGCAGAAATAGAATAGTCCAGTTCCAGTTTCTGAATGAACCTATCGTAGAGTGGAGGGGTAGTACTTCAGCTTTCAGAGGTCAGCTTATTTCCTATCTTTGGGCATGGAAAATGATATCTGCAGGATTTTTCTATCATCTTATTCAAGTTAATAACACTAGTTCTGAAACTCCCAGTCTCGAATCAGTCCCAGTCGTAAATGAATATTCAGATGTCTTTCTCGAAGATCTTCTAGAAATTCCTCCCTAAAGGGCAATAGACTTTGGCATCGATTTTCTTCTAGATACTCAGCCTATATCTATTCCGCCATATAGAATGGCACCAATAGAACTCAGAGAATTAAAAGAGCAGTTGAAGGATTTCTTAGATAAGGGATTCATCAGACCCAATGTATCCCCGTGGGGTGCACCAATCTTATTCGTGCGAAAGAAAGACGGTTCTCTGATAATGTGTATAGACTATCGTCAGCTCAATAAAGTTGCGATCAAGAACAAGTATCCACTTCCCAGAATTGATGACTTGTTTGGCCAACTTCAGGGTGCGGTTATTTCTTTAAGATAAACCTCAAATCTGGATATCATCAGCTTAGAGTCAGAGAATGTGACATTCCGAAAACAGCCTTCCGTACTTAGTACGGTACTTCAAATTCTTGGTTATGTCCTTTGGTCTTACTAATGCCCCAGCAACTTTCATGGACTTGATGAACCGGGTGTTCAAGTAGTACTTGGACATATTCATCATAGTATTCATAGATGATATTCTAGTCTATTCTCGCAGTGAGCGTGATCATGTAGACCATCTCAGAATTGTACTTCAGACCCTCAGAGATCATCAGTTGTTCGCCAAATCCAGTAAGTGCAAATTTTGGCTAAGGTCAGTGGCATTCCTTGGTCATATTATTTTCGGTGATGGAATTAGGGTTGATCCTCAAAATACCTAAGCAGTAAGAAATTGGCCCAGATCTGTCTCTCCACCAGATATCAGGACAGACAGTTTGTTGAGGGATTTTCTTCTATTGCATCCCTTATGTCCATATTGACTCGGAAGAAATTCAAGTTTTAGTGGTCAGATCATTGCGAGAAGAGTTTTCAGGAGTTCAAGACTCGACTCACCTCAGCTCTAGTCTTAGCTTTTCTAGATGGTCCAGATGGGTTCGTAGTGTATTGTGATGCATCCAGAGTAGGTTTGGATTATGTCCTCATGCATCATGGTAAGGTCATAGCCTATGCCTCCAGGCAACTTAAACCCCTAGAGAAGAATTATCCGACTCATGATCTTGAGTTAGCAGCCGTAGTATTTGCCTTAAAGATTTGGAGGCATCATCTCTACGGAGTTCATGTGGATGTGTTCATAGATCATAAGAGCCTTCAGTATGCCTTTTATTAGAAAGATATCAATCTTCATCAGAGAAGGTGGTTAGAGCTCTTGAAAAATTATGACATGAGTGTCATTTATCATCCGGTCAAGGCTAACATAGTGGTCGACGCTCTCAGTAGACTGTTTATGGGTAGTGTTACTCATGTTGAGGACAGTAAGAAGAAGCTAGCTTAGGAAGTCCATCAGCTTGCCAGACTAGACGTTCTCTTAGTCGATACAGAAGAGGGTGATATATGGGTTCAGAGTAGTTCAGAATCATCTCTAGTTTCCGAGATGAAAGAAAAGCAAGACAGAGATCCCAACCTTGTAAAGTTGAAAAAGTCAGTTAAGGATAAAAAAAATAGAGGTTTTCTCCTAAGGGGGAGATGGTGTCTTGCATTGTCAGGGTCGTCTCTATGTTCCAGGTGTAGATGACTTAAGGCAGCAAATTCTTGCAGAAGTGCGTGGTGAGCACTACTCTATTCATGTAGGGGATACAAAGATGTACCACGATTTGTGGGAGACCTATTGGTGGAGTGGGATGAAGAGATGTATTGTAGAGTTTGTGGCTAAGTGCTCTACATGTCAGTAGGTTAAGATAAAACATCAGAAGCCTAGTGGTACCATATAGGAGTTCACCATTCCTACTTGGAATTGGGAAGGAGTAAACATGGACTTTGTGATGGTTTTGCCTCAAACTCGTCATCATCATGATTCAGTCTGGGTCAGTGTAGACAGGATGACCAAATCAGCTTATTTCCTTCCAGTCCATACCTCTTATTCAGCCGAGGATTATGCCAAACTCTACAATAGAGAGTTGGTTAGATTGCACGGTGTTCTGTTATCTATTAGCTCAGACAGAGGTATCTAGTTCACCTCTCATTTATTGAAAGCATTCCAAAAAGGTCTTGGTACCCAAGTTTATCTCAGTATATCCTTTCATCCTCAGACAGATGGTCAAATATAAAGGATCATTCAGACTCTAGAAGATATGCTGCGAGCGTGTGCAATTGATTTCAAGGGTAGTTGAGATGACCACTTGCCTTTGATTGAATTTTTATACAACAAAAGCTATCATTCCAGTATTATGATGGCTCCATTTGAATATATCTATGGTAGGAGATGCAGATCTCCAATCATTTGGTTTGAAGTTAGTGAGGCCTCAATTATAGGGCCTGACTTAGTATTTGACACTTTAGAGAAAGTCCAGTTGATCAGATAAAGACTTCGGGCTGCTCAAAACCGACAGAAGTCTTATGCAGATATGCGTAGAAAGGATTTCGAGTTCGAGATTAGTGATTATGTCTATCTAAAGATCTCTCCTATGAAGGGATTGAAGAGATTCGGCAAGAAGGGAAATCTCAATCCCCTATATGTCGGTCCCTTCAAAATTCTCAGTCGTTTTGGCAAGGTAGCATATGAGCTCAAATAGCCTTCAGATTTAGCCTCAGTTCATCCAGTCTTCCATGTCTCTTTGCTCAATAAGTGCATAGGTGACCCAACAGTTGTAGTCCCTATTCAGAGCATAGATGTTCAGAACATCCTCTCTTATGAAGAGATTCTAGTTGAAAACCTAGACTATCAGACTAGTAGACTGAGAAACAAAGAAGTCCTTCCAGTCAAAGTTCTTTGGCGGAATCAGTCCATTGAGGGAGCTACTTGGGAAGCAGAAGCAGACATGCATACCAAGTATCCTTACCTCTTCTCCGCCAATTTATATCTAGCTCAAGGTAATAGTTCTCCTTAAGCTTTTCAGTTACATGTTCAGATTTCAGTGACAAGATTAGTATTCATTGTATAGTCAGTCATGGATTCATGTGTCAGCTCAGTCATGTATTCATGCATCAGATATGCATGTTCAGTTCGATGAGAAACTCATCTTATCAGTAATTCAGTCATGCAGTCATAAATCAGTTACTCATACATCAGATATGCATGTTCAGTATGATATATATTTAGTTTATCAGTCATGTCAGTCATGCTCAGTATGTACATCAGTTTATCTTCTCCCCTCTTACTCAGTCTCATTCGAGGACGAATGTTCTCAAGGGGGAGATATTATAATACCCCGTACTTCTATCAATCTTGAAATCATCCCAAGAATGTTAGAAACTTACTTTGAAATATGAATTCATTTTTATACACGTGGAATTTTTAAGATTTTCATTTTTTACCATGTGGGAAATTGAATTAGCTTCCCAACGATACCAATTTTTTCAAAATCTGGTATGCAAAAAGTTATGGAAGTTTTACTCAGAGCTGTCAGAATCGCCCAGGTGCGATGACCAAGTTGACGGACCGTCGATCTAGCGACGGACCGTCGCAGCCAAGGCTGTGAGTCAACCTTCTAGATAAGGTGCGACGGACAGGTTGACGGACCATCTCCCAAGCCATCGTTATAAGGAAGTGAATCTTTCTTTTGGTCTACGTTCAATGGTCAAAACGATGGATCATCGAAACGACGGACCATCGAGCCAGTGATGGACCATCGCACGAGCCATCACAGGTCCAGTTCAGCATATTTTAAGTCATTTTTAAAGAGTATTTGGGTCTTTTTCCACCTGTTTTAACCCCTAATTATATCAGACCAAGGCTCATAAGTTCATTATTCATTCACAACATCAAATTAGGGTTTTCTCTCAAAGATAATCCCCAAGAACAAGATCCAAATCCTTCTTCAAGAAACCAAGAAATTCAAGTTCTGCAAGTCCAAGAACTTCAAGAAACTCACAATCAAGGTATGTCATGTGTTGATTCATGGGTCCCTTTCACCCATGAAGCTCAAGAATCTCTTTTAAAATCCAAGATTTGGGTATGTGTGAATGTTCATGATTTAAATTGAATTAAAATTTATGTTCATGATGCTGTGTGGTTTTGATTCATGTTTAAATTACATATTCCAATGATTGACCCTAGTATGTGATGATTTGCATAATAACCATGATAAACCCCCTTCAAATTACAAGTTGATTGATGTATCCATGATTGTTAGATGTGTTTATGAGTTTATAACCAAAGCATGCTCCCCATGTGTTTGATTAAATGCCTATGTGAAAGAAAAGTGCCATACTAGTATGATAATATGAAATTCCCATTCATGTACAAGTTTATGCATGTCAAATGTTTGATGAAATGTCTTACTCAATGAATCATGGATTGTTGATGTTAGTCATGTATTCAAGAAAGTCATGCTTTGTCAGTCTCTTTCCATCGAGTCCTGGGGATACTTGTACCCAAAAAATATAGTTGTGTGCCTAGAGTCGGTGTCATGTTTTCACGATATCCTCAGTCAAGCCATGATCCATAGAACTCAGTCAGTCATGTAACTCAGGAAATCTCAGTAATACAGTAATCTCAGTACTATTCCGTCAGTCAACGGAACTCAGTTAATTCAGTTTAGTAATCCATGTTTAGTGTCTATTCAGATGGGAGTAGGAATTAACACCGAGTGAACCCAAGGATGGGAACTCATATGTTATATGAGGGTGTGAATCTTAGAAGCAATCCTTGTGTTCCAGAACTACGTAGCCAGCGTAGGTTGACACATCATAGCCTGCTATATGAGGGTAGATGGGGTGGCTTAACCTGTTATATGAGGGTTCCTACCGTTCTCACTAGAGTTACTTGTTATATGAGGGTTACTCACAGATTGTCCTTACCAGTGGTGTGGTATTGACACCCTTCCAATTGGGGTTACAGATTGGACCCCAACTCAGCCATAATGGCGTATTAGGGGTATGTCGATTAGATAACTACTTCCCACAATTTCAGTTACAAAATCAAGACTGTCAGATACAGTCATTCAGTCTCAATAATAGAACTCAGATAGTTCTGCAGAATTCAAGACTGTTAGATACAGTCGACTCAAAACAGTATGTAACTCAGCTAGTTCCATCAGAAACTAGACTGTCAGATATAGTCGCTCAGTATCTGTTATTTCAGTTATACAGTTATCAGTATCTCATGTTATCAGTACTCAGATTCAGTAATCATGTTGTCATTAACTCAGCTACAGTTATTATGTATTCATGCATGTATTCTCACGTTTATGTTGTCCAGTTAGTTAGTATAGTTCATGCATGTGAACCCTTTGCATTAAGCCTACTTTCCATGCATACCAGTACATTCAAAGTACTGACGCATTTGCCCTATGGTATTTTATACCATAGGTTCAAAAGCATGAGCTCCAGAGCATCAGTAGCATTCCAGTCTCAACAGTCAGAGATAGCAGTAAGTCCTCATCCTTCGAGGACATGACCATTCTTTATTATCTCATTA
This sequence comes from Capsicum pubescens, assembly GCA_030864215.1. Lineage (NCBI taxonomy): Eukaryota > Viridiplantae > Streptophyta > Magnoliopsida > Solanales > Solanaceae > Capsicum > Capsicum pubescens. Next base: position 79,491,398 of record CM061549.1, on the reverse strand, counting down.
ATTAATTTATTAGTTGGAGTTAGTTGGGGACATATCCCATCAACTCCTTACTCAGACAGTTAGAGGATTTTCAAATTATCATGTTTAGACAGTTTATTTCAGTTGTTTTGGGCATTTCATACCCCATTCAGATGTTATGTTTTATCAGTTACATTTCAGTTTTGAACCTTATGGCATGTTTCAGCCTACTATTTTCGTATTTATACAGTGTATCATCCACTATACAGGTACAAATATTAGTCATGGGTTAGCTTGTGGTCCTTCGGGATCATGAGCACCGTGTAGCATTCCAGGTACTAGATTTGGGGCGTTACAGAAAATCTTAATATTTATGAAATTAAAGATAATTATCATTAAATTATAAAATTTTCAAATATGAAAATAAATCCTAAAATAAGGATAATTATTACTCCGTCCGTTTAAAATAAAATGACCTACTTTGACTTGATACAAAGTTTATGAAAATAAAGAAGACTTTTGAATCTTGGGGCCTTAAATTAAAGTTGCGTTAAATGTACTAAAATGTCCTTTAATCTTGTGGTCCTAAATATATCATGTGGAAAATTGAAATTAAAGTATTGTCAAAAAAGGAAAGAAATTATTCTTTTTGAAACGGACTAAAAAGACAAGTAGATTATTCTTTTTGAAATGGAGGGAGTAATAAATTATAAAATAAAGAATGATTATGTGCTCTTTAACAATTAAGCACAGAGAGCTAAAATTTTGAGTGTAACACCTGCTAACTTCAGTTTGTTCATGGCCGAAGTCCTTCAATATCTTCGTTAGCCAGATAGCCGAGTTCACAGCAGATGCAACAACTATGTACTCCGATTCTGCTTTTTTTTGAGATGTAGTTTCTTATTTCCTAAAGCTCCAACTAAAAGAACTTATCCGCAAATAGAACAGATATTCAAAAATGCTTCTGGAATTATCATAATGCCACCCCAATCACTCTAAAAGTAATCAATTAGATTCAAAGTCACTTCTGCAAATGTTGGAAGAAAATTCCAAATTTGTTGATTCCTTTAATGTACTTTAACACTCGTTTAGCAACTGTGAAGTGTGTTTATCTAGGTGAATACATAAACCTAGAGAGCAAACTTACAACAAACAGAATGTCAGGTCTACTTGTGATTAGATATAGAAGGCTGTCAATTATGCTTCTATAAATAATGTCATCAACTTTTTCAGAATTCTCATTCGTGCCAAACTTCACACCGATAGAGATTGGAGTACTCATCGGTTTATAGTTTTGCATTTTGAACCTCTTTAGAATATCTGAAATGTACTTTCATTGGCATATAAAAATTTCATTACTAGATTACAACACTTCCATGCCAATGAAGTACTTCGTGACTCAAGAAGCAGTCATTTCAAAGACTTTCTCCATTTCATCCTTGAACTTTTGGATTAGTTCAAGTTTGCTTCCTACCACTAGCACGTCATCCACATAAATTGAAACAACTAAGGACCCACCACCAGTGACTTTCATGTTCAAAGTAGCTTTACTTTGACTTTTATTGAAGTCAAGTTGGATGAGATAATTGTCCATTATTCTTTCATATCACGCTCTTGGGGATTGTATTAGGCCATGCAAGGTTTTCGTTAAGAAATAGAATGATCCCTTTTCCAGGAGTTGAGAAACCATCAGTTTTTTCTGCATAGATCTTTTAAGCAAGCAATCCATTAAAAAAAGATCATTTTGCACCAAGCTGATAAATCTGTCAGGAATTATGAGATACAAATAAAAACTTGATTGTGTCATACCTTGCTACTGCAGAAAATATTTCCTAGTAGTACACACCATATTGTTGTGCATATCTTTTCACCATCAATCTAGCCTTGTGTTTACAAATTGAGCCATCATGATTGAGTTTTGTCTTGAAAATCTATTTTACACCAATCACCTTGTGATTTCTAGTCCTGTCAACAAGCTATCGAGTTCTATTATTTTCGATCTTGCATATCTCTCCTCCATGCTTAAGAGTCGTATACTACAACATAGCTTATTGGTTCAGAGATAACCCAATTACACTGCTGATAGACATCTTTTAAGGTTTTGGTGCCTCGTACGAGTACGTCATCCACTAGTTCATCTTCTGCAAGTTGAGGTTGCTCTTTTAAAAAAATTAGAATAAGACGTCTTATTATTTTTCTAAGCTCAAGATGACGTTTCATCAAACTTTACTTCTTGGTTGAGAATTACTTTTTTTGTTTTCAAATAGCAAATTTTGTATCCTTTGGATGATGAACTATAACCCAAAAATATGCCCTTCTAAGCCTTGTTTTCCAACTTACTCCTCTTAGGTCCTGGAACTTGATAACAACATATGTACCTAAAGATTATGGGATGGTATACTAATGGTTTGTTTCCACACCAAGCTTCATACGATATCATAGCCTGCAAGGACTTAGTGGGCAATTTGTTCAGTAAATAAATTGAGGTATTGATTGCCTCAGCACAAAACTGATTTGTGATTTTCTTTCAAGAAAATTATACCTGGTCATCTCCACTATAGTCATGTTCTTCCTTTCATACATGACATTTTGTTGTGGAGTGTATGGTAATGTCAGTTGGCATTCAATACCTATGCCACTACAAAACTCCACAAACTTAATAGAAGTATATTCTACTCCATTGTCATACCTTAAAGCTTTAATTTTGAGATTACATTGATTTTCTAAGCTTTAAATTATTTTAAAACATTAACTACTTCACTCTTCTATTTAATGAAATAAACCCCACACATTCTGGTTTAGTCATCAACAAAGAGGGGAAAATATTTGTTATCACTCAAAGAATCTATTTTCATTGGGCTACTAACTTCCGTATGAATGAGATGAAGTTTCCAATTAGCTCTCCATTCTTTATTTGCTTGAAATGGAAATTTTATTTGCTTTCTCACCTGACAAGTTTCACAAAATTGAGCATTAGAAAGAAATCCAGGCTTCTTTTTCCACTAGATCCTTCTTTTTCATCTCTTTGATTCTTCTCAGATCGAAGTGACCAAACATTGTGTGCCCTAGGTTTGTACATGTTTGTGAAGTAATAGTGTAAGCCTGCATAGTTATTTTCTCTCAATCAACTGAAAATATTTTTTTGCTCATCTAGACTTAAAATAATTCTACGCCAGAAGGGTCAGAAACAACACAATAACGATTCTTAAAATGCACTGGATAATTATTTTCAAGCACTTGTCCAATACTCAACAAATTTTGACTCATATCACATGTGTACAAAACATCATGAATAGTTTTGATTCCTGATATTGCTGTGATAGACATTTTACCTCTGCCTTTGACTTCCACAACCTCACCATTTCCTACTCTTACTTTGGATTTCTAAGTATCATCATGGAATCCAAACATTTCAGCATCACCACACAAGTATGTGCAACTACTATTAAGAAGCCACAAACCAGAGGATTCATTGGTTGAAAACTCTGGAACTGTAAAGAGTTGCACCTTATATGCATCTGCAGTTTCTTCTAGTTGTGCTTGCAAAGCTCCAGAGGCTTTTGTTTTTTATTTGAAAACCTTAGGTAAGTGCCCCATATGTTTACAGTTACTGCATATAGCATCGACTCCCTACCGATAATACTTCTCCAGATGCGTAATTTTTTTTACAATGTTTGCACCGAGAAAAATTCTGCTTCACATCTCCATTATTGTTTCCTCTATCATGTTTGACCTTATTATTTTGGTTGAACTGTTTATTTCCTTTACCAAAAATTTTCTTTTGGACAGATAAAGTTCCTTCAGTGAACTTGTGAACTTGTCCTGTCCCACAATCCTTCTTTGCTCTTGTGCTTGAAGAGCACTCATTAGTTCACCTAATGAGAGTTTGTTCAAGTCCTTGGATTTTTCAAAAGAGAAAATCTTAGATTCAAACCTCTCAGAAAGAGTCACAAGAAATTTCTCCATAATTTGTTTGTCGATAAATTCTTTACCAAGAAGCCTAATGTTATTAACAGTTAAGGAGACTCGATCAACATACTTACTGATTGTTTCATCCTCCTGCATAGTCAAGGACTCAAACTCTTTTTTTTGGTTCAATACGTACATTTGACATTTCCATTGTTGCCTTGATATTTTTCTTTCAACCTATCTCAAGCCTCTTTTGTTGTTTTACAAGCCATGATTCTATAGAACAGGAAATTTGCCATAACATTCTGCATAAGCGTCTTGGCTTTAGATTTCTTTGCCTTATCTTCACTATTGGATCTGATCTAGCCATGGTAAGATTTTTCAGTTTAGAAGGTCCTAGTATGTCCTCCATCATAGTTTCCTAGAGTTCATAGGTGTCACATCCCAAAATCATTCGTAGACGTGATTGGCACCCGCTAACACCACCTACCGGGAGAATCAATCTTCCTCACACTTTACCAGTCAATAAGCAGTAAGATAAGGTATGTACAACTCCAATAAATAAATAAATAACGAATAATAATTCAACAAAAATCCATTTAAATTATAAATTCAACAATCACTCTTGAACTAATTCTCTATCCCTAATCTTACACTAAGACCATGGAGCATCTAAAATAGAGTTACATGCATTCAACTTTCAGGCATGCTAACCCACTAAAAGAAAATGTAATCTAAATACCTAAAGCTGAAACGAAAGCCCCCACGAATAATGTGAAGGCTCACCTTATCATTAGAATCCTTACGAAGAAATCGTCACCCACTAGTTTCACCTTGCGCGGTAGTATCTGTAGATATGTAAGTAAGGAGTGAGCTATATAAAAATATAACTCAGTAAGATCCTTGACCTGCTACTTTAATACCCTTGGAACAAGTGTTAAAGAATACAACGCACCACGATTACATAAATTATATGCACAACATATATCTTATAATATAATGCTCAGTAAGTTCCAACAAATGTTTCAATAACTCATTATATATCTCTCAACTCCATCCACTCTCACGGCTTGTCATAAACGGAAATGAAGGCAATCAACTTAGCACCCCGACAAGGCCACAGAGGCATACACAATGCCCACAAAGTATACTACGGCAGCATGAACCAGGCCCCTAACAAATTATGGCAACATACACAATGCCCCTAACATGTTACGGCAGCTATGTATGCCCCTAGTAAATATATCACGACAATAAGTACAAGGCCCCTAACATATTATGACAGCATAGTTATACCCCTAACATATTACTGCAGCACATATGCGCTAGTAAATATGTCCAATATCCCAACATCACCTCACAACTCACCATCAAATAATTCTCAATATACTTAACAAAATACATATTCTCAGTTGATCCAAGACCACCGATTCTACCAAGCACACGCTTGTCCCAACACATGGACTAGGCAGAAAAATATAATTTTTATAAAGTAATTTTGAAATGCAAGCATCAAAGCTTAAAGTCTCACTTACCTTGCAAATGACAAGTTTTCCAATCTTGCAATGGGTAGAACATAAACCAAACAACCTCGGATAGCTTTAATCTATACAAAAATATCAATTAACAATATCAATTATGCTATTCAGGATTAGGTCTCAACTAGTGAAGCCACTATCAAAGTACCACTCTACTAAATTCCTCTTACTATACCACTGAAAAAGGTGAGAGTGTGTACAAAAGAATTGTTCACAGTGCATAGCTAAAAATAATATTCATGGACTTATCAAGGTGTCCACTAGCAATATCCCCAATTTCTAACAAGAACAACAAAATCCAATTCCCTATTTATTCAATTAACATGGTACTAGTAATTCCCAATTTAATACCCCAATCATTATTGTTATTAGATCATATGTCTTTCAACTATTGTGTCACCGTTGCTACTCCCACTTAAATAAACACACACAATAACTAAATCGATAAAGATTATGATCAGAAGTTCCTTAAGGAAATTTTAATTTGTTAATCACTTGCATAAAGAATTCACTAAAAGCAATTTACATTTTAAGAAACTATATGTTAAGATGATAAAGTAATTCACACTACCTGAATGTGAAATTGGAGTGTTTCTGCTAGTCTGTATGACTGCCCGTAGAAAAAGAACAAAGCACCATTTTTTCAATAGAAAAATATAGCTAATAAAAGCAATTGACCTAATATTCTACTTTTTTTGTAATTGAAACTTTGAAAACTGAATAAGGGGGAGGGTTTTGGCTTTTGGTTTGCTTACCTTAATTCTATTAATTAATATTAATAATATAAGCTAAATTACCCATTTACCCCTCATTAAAAATCTGGATTATTACATTCTCCCCCACTTAAAATAACGTTCGCCCTCGAACGGGCCTTGAATTATGTAGAAACTATCAACCACTATATGACTTTTTCATACACATTTTGGCAGTGATATTTCTGTTAACTCTATACACATAATATCTCTAAAACACTTTTATTGAAGAATGCTCAGTCAATTGAAGAATGCACGCATGAAACAATCATTGATCTCTAGATCTTTCTAATATATAGTCTTCTGTAGTTCAAGCTATTTATCTAGTGGACAACCCAAAAATCACATAAAATCTCAAACTACATGATTTGCGAATCATAATTTTCACTTGAGAAACCTTCTTCCGACTCAAGTTTCGAAAAAGTTTTACCAATATCATAGAGATTTCTCATATCCCAAATTTTTTTATCTAGTTCCAATCCCTTAAACTATTTTTTTTGCTATTATCACAAACATATATCTAACTACAGACACGTGGAATAAAGCAGAAGGAACAAATAAAATCTCGAAGGTAAAGCAAGTCTATATTGATACCCAAACTGACTTAATGCAATTCTCATCCGAACCAACATATTTATTAAGCTTAGATCACTTATTTTTTTAATAGCTTGTTGGGATCAACAACTAACAAATAATATCAACATCTATATAAAGTCTTCGAGACAAAAATTGCATACCAAGTTAGTAACAAAGATGAGGTATAACCTCTGTCAAAAGTAGCTAATCATAATCCACACAATATGATATATTTATTCGGCTAGTGTTGATATTGCATACTCTCTTATTTTCTCTTTTTTTCAAGAACACATCCGAGTATCACAATCATAGTCCTATACTGGAACACATCCTCCATACTTACATATGTTAGTGTTTGACAATAATAAAAAAATTCCTATATAAAACTCTCACGTAAAATGACATTTGGACATATTCTTATGCCTCTACATCATGATCATATATATAGTGGTATAATAACACATTCTTACACCCCTACTTAACTCTCATGTATGACAGTGTTGGAATACATCCATACACCCCCACGCAATGCACTTTTACTCTCTTCACGCATGAAAACACATACATATCGTTCCATTGCACTATTTTTGAAACATATCAACACATAGGCTAGAATAGAGTATAATAAATACAAACTAAATTAGGTTCTCTATTTCACTAGTCTTTGCTCCCTCATCACGCTTGTTTACAAACTATTTCTCTATCCTCCGAGCACTTAATAGGAGAATATATCTATCAAAATTATTCATCTACGATTATTTTTTTCAACCCTCCTATTTAAAATATGAACAGTTCAAACATTGTAGGGCAACATGTGTAATACTCTATATCACTATATGATGTTAACTCTATTTCTTTTATCTCAATACATATTTATGAATCTCAAATGTACCTAATATTAACAAATATTTTAATCTTATCAAGTACAAATCTCCTTAAGTCAACCATCATAAGTGCATATATATTGAACCCTTTAATTGAAATGCTCTCACTAGCCCCCAACACTATCAGAACTTTTATCGATGAGGTAGTTTACATGTAGAATTACACATTGAATCTATCATATAGAATACTAGGCTCAACTGAAATGAAAAATTCAATAGTATTTCTTGACAACCAAATACAAGACAACATTATTTGAGTCCAAACAAAAGATAACCTCAAGATTGATTAGTCTCAGTTATAACAATATGTAAGTGTATCATGATGCTAATTTGTGTCCACATATTCGACAGACTGCTCAATAATAGTAGGCTCCCCCACTTGAAAAGACATCACAAATGATAATCTAAGTACTCAGTTTTTTTAATCTCCATATTGACTCAAATTTCTTTTACCTTCATAATTCACATCTTATTCCTTACTTCAATAACTAGTCATGCCACACTGCTCTGAGTATCATACTCAACCATATGCGTCCATAAATTCTTAGGCCTAAGTTTTCTATTCACTCTCACAAGTCTAGAATTTCCACTGATCTGCTCCATGAACATATTAAGCATCTTGAAGCGTCACTATCATGCTCATAATCAATATACTTAGAGTATGTATTTTCACACCAGGTTCACACCAATGACATCGCAATCACCACATTACTAATTGTAGCATTTTTTTAAGAAATATTAAGCTTAGGACCATACACACAATATCCTTAAACTATGTTTCACCACTAAATCAAACAATTTAAAGATGGGTAAACTATTACTCTTCTTACTTTCTTACAACACTTCTTTCTGATGTTGGTTCAACTTTCGGGCATGCTAACCCACTGAAAAGAAATGTAATATAAATAGCTAAAGCTGAAACGAAAGACCCCACGAACAATGTGAAGGCTCACCTTAGCATTAGAATCCTTACGAAGAAATCGTCACCCACTAGTTTCACCTTGCGCAGTAGTATTTGTAGACATATAAGTAAGGAGCGAGCTATATAAAAATATAACTCAGTAAGATCCTCGACCTGCTACTTTAATATCCCTGGAACAAGTGTTAGAAAATACAACGCACCACGATTACATAAATTATATGCACAACATATATCTTATAATATAATGCTCAATAAGTTCCAACAAATATTTCAATAAATCATGATTTATCTCTCAAGTCCATTCACTCCCATGGCTTGTCATAAATGGCAGTGAAGGTGATCAGCCTAGCACCCCGATAAGGCTACAGAAGCATACACAATGCCCACAAAGTATACTACAGCAACATGAATAAGGCCCCAAACATATTACGACAGCATACACAATGCCCCTAACGTGTTATGGAAACTATGTATGCCCCTAGTAAATATATCACGACAATAAGTACAAGGCCTCTAACATATTACGGCAGCATAGGTATGCCCCTAATATATTACAGCAGCACATGTACGCTAGTAAATATGTCCAATATCCCAACATCACCTCACAACTCACCATCAAATGATTCTCAATATACTTAACAAAATACATATTCTCGGTTGATCTAAGGCCACCGATTCTACCAAGCACACGCTTGTCCCAACACATGGACTAGGCATAAAAATATAATTTTTATAAAGCAGTTTTGAAAAGCAAGCATCAAAGCTTAAAGTCTCACTTGCCTTGCTAATGACAAGTTTTCCAATCTTGCAACGGGTAGAACATCAACCAAACAACCTCGGATAGCTTTAGTCTATGCAAAAATATCAATTAACAATATCAATTATGCTAGTCGGGATTAGGTCTCAACTAGTGAAGCCACTATCAAAGTACCACTCTACTGAATTCCTCTTACTATACCACTGAAAAAGGTGAGAGTGTGTACAAAAGAATTGTTCACAGTGCATAGCTAAAAATAATTTTCATGGACTTATCACGGTGTCCACTAGAAATTTCCCCAATTTCCAACAAGAACAACAAAATTCAATTGCCTATTTATTCAATTAACATGGTACTAGTAATTCACAATTTAATACCCCAATCATTAATCTTATTAGATCATATGTCTTTCCATTATTGTGTCACCGTTGCTACTTCCACTTAAATAGACACACACAATAACTAAATCGATAAAGATTATGATCAGAAGTTATTTAAAGAAATTTTAATTTGTTAATCACTTGCCTAAAGAATTCACTAAAAGGAATTTACATTTTAAGAAACTATATGTTAAGGAGATAAAGTAATTCACAATACCTGAATGTGAAATTGGAGTGTTTCTGCTAGTCTGTATGGCTGCCTTTAGAAAAAAACAAAACACCGCTTCTTTCAATAGAAAAATATAGCTAATAGAAATAATTGACCTAATATTCTACTCTTTTTGTAACTGAAACTTTGAAAAACTGAATAAGGAAGAGGGTTTTGACTTTTGGTTTGCTTACCTTAATTCTATTAATTAATATTAATAATATAAGCTAAATTGTCCATTTAACCCTTATTAAAAATCTGGGTTATTACAATAGGCTTCTAGAAAAACTTGCATATTCACAGACCAGATTTGGTAATTTTCATCGATAAAAGTAAATGGTAGGAAGGGGAGCCTTGGAGTAACTGGTAAAGTTGTTGTCATGTGACTAGGAGGTCACAGGTTCAAGCTTGGAAACAGCTTCTGACAGAAATGCAAGGTAAAACTGCGTACATACACCCTTGTGGTGGGGCCCTTCCCCGAACACCGCGCATTGCGGTAGCTTTAGTGCACCGGGCTGCCCTTTTTAAAAGTAAATGGTGGATTTAAAGTTAATCTACTAGATGAAACTAGTGATATAGATTAAAAAAATTGGTTCTGTAAGATCAACGAGAAGCTCTTATGCCACTGTTAAAACAGAAACACTCCAAAAAATCGAGTTGAAGTAGAAAAACAAAAAGAAACAATAAGCTAGAAGTTAAGAAATGCCAAGTGAGTTTTGATTTCCTCCTTATTTTACAACCTTTTTTAGTACCGCTTGAACACTATAATTTTGACCCTTTGAGACTAAAGATAGGTAAAATTCTAAAAATAAGATGTCCAAATTCTGAATCTATCACTTAATAATTGAGTTATTATACCTTTGTAATGAAATTCTCTTGTAAGGCCAATGCAGAATACCGCTTGACACTGAACTTATTAGAAACATTTTGGACCATCATCCATTACATATCATGGTCCTTATGATGTTACACATTGTAAATCCCCTATGGAGCATTTTCTATTTAAGATTATAAAGTCCTGAATATAAACCAACAGGGAAGAACTAAGCAGGACAAAACTTGTACTCTGGTGAGAGTGTTGATGATGAACTATATTGGATTCATATTTAGAGAATTTAGTAGCCAATCATCAAGTATCCACTACTCGTCCTTCCTATCTCTTTCATTGCAAGGAGAGTTGAGGTTTAACTCAATATTATAGTAATTCCTATTTTCAGCTTTGCCCTCAAGCCGATCATTGTTATTCCCAGAGGCAAACCCACGTGTGCCTCGAGGGTGCACGTGCACCTGGTAACTTTTTAATAAAATTGTATATATACGTATATATATCCTACTAAAGTGTTAATATATTTAATTGTGCACCCTCAATAATAAAACTTGTGTGGGTGCACTGGTTTGGAACTCAAACGTTGACGTTCTTCTGGCCCGACGTCGTGTGTTCGATTCCTGATGGAGTCACTCTATTTTTTCATTTTACTTCTCCTTTATATACATTTAAATGCCACCGGCTAGGCAGCCACCTCATCCGACCCCACTCATCCTTAATTAATATATTTACTATGTACTAACAAAGGACTTTCCCCAATCCCAAGCCCCATATTTGCCCCCCCCCCCCCCCCCAATTTCAATTTCCAACCTGTATTTCCCCAAATTCCCCCAATGACACTACAATTTACAAATTAATAGTACCCAAACAAAGAGAAAGGAACAATTTTTCATTTGATGCTAATAGGTACACATTTCTTCCTTTCATTTTTTAAATTTTTTTATTCTAGTTTGGATAATGTTAATTTCTTTTAATATCTACTTGTTGCTTGAAAGTTAGTGTATAAAATTTATTTATTTCTTTTTTCTTATATTCTTGATGATTTTTTTTTTTGTAGGAATTTGTTATTGATTCTTGTGAATTGAAATAGATAGATATTATTCTCCTCAACCAAGTTCTAGTTTTAAAGACAATTCTCATCGCCTTACTTGTGAAGTTAACGTTGATTTTACCAGTCGCTACTGCAACTGTAGAGAGAGCTTTTTCATTCATGAAGTATAGCAAGAATGAATTGCGTAGTAGTATTGGTGATGCATTTTTAAGTGATTGTTTAGTTTGTTATATTAAGAAGGATATATTTGTAAATATAAGCAACAATGTAATCATTGACCGTTTTCAGAATATGAAAACGCATCGATATCTAGTATAAAAGGATGATCTATTTTTGTTATATTAGTATTAAATTAATATCATTTGATCATTTTGAAGTTTATACTTTGCCCATTTTCTTAAAAATAATTTTTAAGTTTAAAAGATTCATATGTCAAATTGTGTAGTTGATGTTGACCAAAAAAAAAATTGTGTAGTTGATAATCGATATGACTATGTTAAAGATAATGGTGCACCCCCTGTCTTCAAATCCTGGGTTCGACTCTGATTATTCCTATACTAAATTTTGACATTTCATCATCTAGATATCAATGTCAAGTCTATCATTGTTATTCATGTACTAAATTTGAACCTTCCGTCATCTAGCTATCAATGTCACAACAAATGGAAAATATTGGTATTAAAAGTGGCATTAATTACTTTAGTAAATAATCAAATTCTCAATATTACTTTCTTTTTAGGACACATCAGAATCCATATTACTAATATTATTCTACCATCATAATTGATGGAGAGTAGTAGTGAACTACATGGTTGGTTAAAAAGATATTTCAAGGCTTCTAACGTGCACCTACTAATGACTCGATCGAAAAAATCCACTTGTTACCCACAAGATGAACTTAGCTATGATCTCCCATCGATTATGTTTCGCAACTTTCTCCCCCTAAAATTTCACTCTATCCCTGAGGAGAGTGAGGATACGTCAACGAATTGTGACTCTCCAAGGTCCTTGCACTTGTGGGATTATGGTGACTCGTTTGGTCCACCAGCTAACTGGCGCCTCCAATTCTCTATGATGACAAAGTCTACTCACACAACCCCTGTAGTAAAGACGAAGTATGGTGAAAATCGAACAACTCATAAAGGTAAATCACTATCTTATATTTTGCCAACTTCAAAGCAAGGTAAGATCTCTGCGAGTATTGTTGAGGGTGATATACGAAGTTAAGCAAATTATTGGAAGTTTGTTTTGATAGGTTTTGTGATTGGGGACACCCCTTATTTGAAATCCATTGAGACTTACATCTCGCATGTACAAACCAAGGTATTGAGTCATTATATTGGGTACTTTATCTTTAGATTTGATATGGCTTAGGAGTGTGATAGATTGTTAATAGGAGGGACTTATACCTTCCATAACTAGTCATTTATTGTCCAAGCTTGGGACATTGATTTTAAATTTAACCCTAATTGCATAACCACCAACCCACTGTGGGTTACTTTCCTAGGCCTTCCTGTTGGTTATTGGTCATGTGAAGCTCTGACTCTGAGCAAAGTTTCTAGTGCCATAGGTAATCCCAAACATACAAATCGGTTCACTGTAAGTATGGAAAGAACATCCTATGCTCAAGTTTTGGTAGAAGCTTATATATCTCAGCCTTTAATTGACACTATTGAGATTATTACTCTTACAGGTACTTTTTAGCAGCCTGTGAAGTATGAGCGAAGACTAAAATACTGTGGAAATTGTCTGAAGTTTGGCCACATCTCTGAGAGTTATTGGTCAAAAAGAGAAAAGGTTGTGCAAGATGCTGAGAAGTTTAAGGAGTTACCAAAGGTGAGGGGGAGAAATAGGCGCAGAAAGAGGCCACAAAGGTAGCAGTGGTAGAGTAGATGGATGAGGAGAAGATACCTGCTCCTTTTAACCCCTCTTCCCCCTCCCCAGTGCTGCTACTTGTGATAAAGAAATAACTACTAAACCTAGCTCTTCACATGGATTATCTGGTGTGTGAAGGAACTAGGGACAAGCTAGTACTAACAAGGGCAGCACTAACCAGTTTGCTTCTCTACTACATATCCCAGATAATGATAGACCTCCAAGTCTACTTGGAGATGCTCCAAATATATGATTATAGCGACATCGAACATGAGGGGTCTAAACTAGCCCTTGAAATAGAAAGAGCTAAAGCTCTTCTGACAAAGCATAAGATTGATATTTGTGGTTGTCTGGAAACCAGAGTAAAGAAAAATAAGGCTTCTAATATACTAAATAAAGTAGTAGAAGGGTGGAATACTTGTTGTTACTACCCAATGACTCCTAATGGTAGGATATGGATACTATGGCAACCACATGTGCAAGTATCTATTTTGAATATCAAAGAGCAATTTATTCTCTAATATATGGGTGATGCTAGTGGCACCTTCTCTGCCTATATCACTATTATTTATGCTAAGAATGGTTTGCAGAAGAGAGTAGAACTATGGGAAGATCTCAAAGTGCTGAGAAATTCTATTTAGGAACCCTGACTCCTGAGTGGGGACTTTAATATTGTATTATCCCCTAATGATAGATTGGGCTCTGCAGTTACTCAGATGGAAACGCAAGACTTCAAGGACTGTATGAATCACCTTCAGTTAACACCTCTGAATGCAAAAGGTTGTCACTATACTTTTTGTAATAAACAATAGCTGGATCATAGGTCTACTCCAAGATTGACTAGGCACTAGGAAACTACCAATGGTTGCAGAGTTATGGGGATATTGAGGCTGAATTTTTTAATCTAGAGGTGTCTTCCCACTTCCCTATCTTCATCCATCATAATGCTCAACAAATATATAGACCAAAACCTTTCAAACTTTACAGAACAGTGCTGGAGCACAAGGAGTCTCAGTGATTATAGCATCCACATGGAGGAAGCAATTTTATGGCACAAATATGTACAAACAAAGTCAAAAACTTAAAGCTCTGAAATGTGATCTATAGGGGATAAACTCTTATCTTGCATCTTATTCTCAAAGAAGCCAACTCATTAGAGTAAAGTTAGAAATTACACAGAATAGGATTGTTGTAGACCCCCTTAATCAAGAATTGATAAGTGAAGAGAAGGAACTAATCAGGTCTTTCATAAGTGGATTTTAGTGGAAGAAAAAGTGTTGAGGCAGAAGTCTAGTCAACACGGACTAAATGTGATGATGCCAACTCCAAGTACTTTCATGCTCAATGTAAAATCAGAGCCAGCAGAAACAATATTTCTTCTATCTATGATACTTAAGGTAACAAGATTATTGACCCCATATTTATTGAAAATGAGTTTGTTGGTTTCTTTTCTGATCTTATGGGTGCATTTGTAGCTGAGCTTCCCTGTCCTAACTCTATGGTGATCAAAAGTGGTCCATGCTTATCACAAATCTTATTCAACATGTTACTGATCAGAAAATCCTACATGCTTTGAAGAATATGCCTGTGGACAAAGCACCAGGTATCGATGTTTCTACTATGGAATTTTATACTAGCCAGTGGAACACTGTGATAAATAATATGCTTAAGGCAATAAAAGAGTTTCTTTTTAAATCAGGAAAGCTTTTGAAATCCTTCAACTGCACTGCAGTAACTTTAGTCCCAAAATGTGCTAATCCTACTATGGTCAAAGATTTCAGGCTCATTGCCTATTGTAATACTTTTTATAAGATTCTCACCAAGATCTTGACTAACAGGATTTAAAAGGTAATAGGTAATATTATATGTCCATCTCAATATTCTTTCATTGATTGAGGAATTATTATTGATAACATACATTTCAGACAAGAACTTTTCAAGTGGTATTCTAGAAATGGGCTCTCTCTAAGATGTGTATTAAAAGTAAACCTTAGGAAAGCATATGACTCTATTGATTGGTGATTTCTTAAGGGTATTTTAGCTGAGTTGGGACTTCCTTTGAAGTTCATAGCATGGGTCATGGAATGTATTTGTTCAGTTTTTTATTCCTTGATCTTAAATAGTGGCTTAACTAAACTCTTTCAAGGCAAAAGAGGTATAAGGCAAGGTGACCCTATGTCACCTTACCTTTTTGTGATAGCCATGGAATACCTGAACAGGGAACTGAGTAGCTTAGATCAACACCAAGGGATTCATTATCATCCAGGTGTAAAAAACTTGGAGTTAAACACATACGCTTTGCAGATGACCTATTGTTATTCTGCAAAGCTGATCTCAGTTCTGTCGTATTGCTTCAGGAGGCTTTCAAAAGATTTTCTACTGCATTAGGGATTCAAGCCAATATTTAGAAGAGTTCTGTCTATTTTCTTGGAACAAAGCCACATGTGAAACAACTAATTCGTTCCTATCTAGGCTATAGTGAAGGGGGGTTTCCCTTTAAATATCTTGGTGTGCCTCTCTCCTCAAAGAAACTCACATTTAACCAGTGTCTACCATTGGTTGACAAAATTATCGAGAGAATGACATGTTGGGATGCCAAACTCTTATTATATGCCGGTAGGCTACAACTGATTAACTCCATAGTCTTTGGTATCCAAACTTATTGGGCATAAATTTTCCTCTTGCCTAAAAAGATCATGAAGCTGATCACTAGATTATGTTGAGTTTTTCTCTGGACTGGAACTACTTTGACGTCAAAGAAAGCATTGGTAGCCTGGGACAAGCTATGATTCCCAAAGCCTACAGGTGGACTAAATGTCCCGAGTCTCTATATGTGGAATAAAGTAGCTCACAAAGTATGGGCTTTAGCTGCAAAGAAAGACTACGTCTAGATTACATGGGTCCATGCTTATTACCTAAAACTTGAATCTGTTGAGAATTGTGAAGGCCCTAAAAATGCTACCTGGGTAATCAGGAAAATCACAAGTACTAAGCAACATGTAGCTCTAGGGCTACAGGATGACTTGATGACTAGGTTGACTTCCTGTGTGCAAGGATCAAATTTCCTTATCTAAAAGTTGTATGGTGCAATGCTCCCATAGCTTCCAAAATTCCACTGTAAAGAAATTCCACTAAATCATAGTGTTGATCCCAGACATATCTTCATACTTTGGCTAGCTTTGTTGAATAGGCTGTCTACTATTAAAAGACTAGCAAAGCTTGGTATTCATGTACCTCCAGCTTGTGTATTCTGTGGTAATAATGATGAAACCCATGAACACTTGTTCTTAGACTATTGTATTACTAGGTGTTTGTGGCTGAGATTGTAGAAATGGCTAGGTATACAGAAAACTGTTGGCAGCTAGACACTAGAAGTGGAATGGGTAGCAAAGCAAGCAAAGGGTAAGTCTGCTAGAGTAACTATCATCTGCTTTGTCTTTGCAATGATGGTCAACAACCATATGGAGGGAAAGAAACCTCATCAGATTTCAACGTGGTAGCTACCAGTGGACAGGGTATACAGATAAATAGCCCTCTATATTCATATACGTGGTCAGACATATAGGAAGTGGGAGCCAATACTACTGAAGTTAAATGTAGAACCGTGATGTAGTTTTTCAGCTATGTCATAGTATTATTGTCTTCTGTCCTTTTGGAATTTTGTCTTCTTGGTTGATCACTAGTTTTGGGACTCCTAGCTTGTTAGTATGAGTCCTTAGAAACTGGTTCTTTTTGGTTCTTTAAAGCTACGGAAGTGGTATATATATTTGGATTTATTAATTTATTATTTGATATTAATTTATTAATTATGATTGACTTATTCGATAAAACTAAATTTAGATATTCCCCAAAATATTATTTAGATGAATAACGTACAAAAATTACCAAAATATAAAGAATTAAAGCAAATAATATCTGAAAAACGTAAAAAATTAAAAATAAGGATTGAAAGACTACAATATAACATAATTGCCGGAGTTAGTAAAAACTCAATAAATGCACAAAAAGAAGAAATATCAAATTGAGAATCAACAATAGATAGTCTAGAATATACATACCAACATGATCTATTAACAATTAAATAAAAATGAACAAAGAAGAATTTATAATAGATGAAAAAATATATGAAAACCATGAAGGATTAAAAATAAAAATAGTATTTTCTAATCTAGGAAGAAGGTATAAGAAAATAGGTGAACATTTATATTTAATGTTAGAAAAAGAAGAATTAAAATTAGAAGATAAATTTATAGCTATGGTAAGAATAGAAAAAGAAAATGAAGAAATAGATAGAAAAAAGGAAATAGAAGAAATAAAACAACAAACTACAGAAGAAATACGAAAAATAGAAGAAACTAAAAATAGTAGGATTGCTGAATTAGAAAAAGAACTACAAATGCTAAAAGATTTGTATGAAAAAAGATAGAAAGAAAAAGAAGAAAAAGATATAGAACAAAAATTATTAAACAAAATAAATCAATTTAAAGAAAAATTAGAAATAAATACAATAGATATTGAAGAAACAGATAATTATGATTCAGAAGATAGTGAAACATATACAGAAATCTTAACAAATACAAAAAATTTAGAAATCAATGAAAAACAAGAAGTAATTAATGAAGAAAACTTAGAAAATAGAAACACAGAAATAAATACTCTTGATAAAAAAGAAGATGAAAATATAATACCTAGAACATCAGAAATAAGAAAACCTACATATTATAAAAATAAGTTTAAAAGATATAATCTAAAAGATGAATATGACAACTGGACACCAAAACAAATAGTTAATAAAAATTATAACTTTTTAGACTTAGATTGTGTAATAGATATAGAAAAAACAATACAATTATGGATAAGATATATGGCAAAACAATTATTAGATAATAATATAAACGTAACAGATGCACCAGAATATATAGAAAAAACACTAATAGGAACAGTGAAATTATGGTTTTCCAATTTAACTGAAAATAGCAAGAAGGTATTAAGAACTGATAAACCTACAGAAGGAACGTCATCAACAACTACAACTAAATTAACACCTATAGAATTATTAAAAAAAATATGAAATAACTATAAAAGACGAATTTAGCAGCATGACAACAACAGAAGAAGAACAAAATGAAGAGAAAGATACAAATAGGAATTTAATGTTAAAATTAGCAATATGTAATATGTGTTATATAGATGAATATACTTGCGCATTTAAAGAATATTATTATAAAGGAACATATAATACAGAAGAAAGTAAAGAAATAATAAAATTATATTTTAACAAATTACCTGAACCATTTAGTTCAAAAATAATAAAAAGTTGGGATGAAGCAAAAATAGTAGATACTTTAGGAGCAAGAATAAAATTTTTACAACAATGGTATAGAAACCTATGTGAAAAATATAGAGAAGAAAAAAAAATGGAAAAAACATTAATAAAAAAATTAGCATGTTGCAAAGATAAAATAACACCTCAATTTGGATGCGAAGAAAGATATTATAAGAAAAGAAAAAGACATAAGAAATATAAGAAATCAAAATATAAATATAAGAAACCAAGAAAAAGATATTATGTAAAAAATTATAAACATAAAAGACCATATAGGAAAAAGAAATCTATAAAAGAATGTACTTGTTATAATTGCGAAAAATTAGGACATTTAGCTAGAGATTGTAAATTACCTAAAAACCCAAAAAATAAACAAATATCATAAATAAAAATAGAAAATACAGAATATATGCAGATAGATTATATAGATTACGAATTAGAAAGTGAAGATAGTATATATGAAATTTCAGAGAATGAAACAAATAATGGAATAGATAGTGAATTAGATGAATTAAATGACTGAAGAAGATATAAGAATAAACCAAATAACTGAAGAAAATATAAAAATAATAACAAAAGAAGAATATTTAAATGAAGAAGGAACAGATCAAAAAATAATATTTGATGAAATAAAAGGAAAAGAATTAGATTTAAGTGTAGAAAAAATATTTAAAATACCAACAATAAAAAACATATTTAGTAGAAGAAAAGAGGAATACTATGTAGTAAACCAAAAAGAACATATAATAGACTGTAGATATGCAAAAGGTAAAGCTAGTATACCACTAGTAACAAAAAGGATAATTAATAAAGAAATAAATGATATAAAAAGTAGAGACCCAATAAAATATGTACACCTTGGAGGTACAGAGATATTAATAAAAGCATGTTTCAGAGAAAGAATAGATACACCAATAGAATTATACCTAGCAGATGGTAGAATTATAAAACCTATAAAAAAAAGTATAATAACTGCCATAAAAAGAAATTTAATATACCAAAAATTTAAATTTATAATAAGTGTGAATTATTCAGTAGCAATAACAGATAAAAATATAGATAAATCATTAGTATTATATTGGAAAATATCAGGAATAGAACTAACCCCATGAAGTAAAATATTTACAGCAAGATGTAAAAATCTATATGTATTAACAACAAAACATAAAATAACGGGAAAAAATAAAATTAACAAAATACAAATAGAAAGTCCTTTCGAACAATTTGTAAAAACAATTGATAATAATGATTATAGTTATAGAGACATAGATATAGAAGAAAATTTAGAAATAATAAATGATAGAATAAGTACAACAAAAAGAATAGCTTATGAAAAAACAGAATCATCAAGTTCATAAAAAAGAACAAGTTATGAAACAAGTTCAACAACTAATTTAAACCAATATTACATAACAGGAACAATAAATGAAAAAGAATATTTAATACTCTTAAATACAGGACAAGAAGAAAATTATATAGCAAGATATCTAATAAAAAATGAGGAAATAAAATCTGACAATAATATATGCCCAGATCTACCAAGAAGCTTAATAAACACTAAAAATATAGCAGAAAAAGAAATAACAATAGGAGTTAGAAAAATAAAAATAGAATTTGAAATAAAGGAAGAAATGCAAAAGGCAGATATAATATTAGGAATAAAATGGCTAGAACAAGTAAAACCATATAATATAGAGCATACACAATTATCTATAACATATAACAGAGAGAAATTATTCTTAAGAAGAGCTTTAACGTGATATGAAAATATATGTATTAATGAAGATAGTAGTAGAAGGATATTACAGTAAATATTATACGCCTATACAGGAGCAGAAGCTAATTTATGTAGATATAATTGTTTACCAAAAAGTAAATGGGATCAATTAAAGACACCAATAATAGTTAAAGGATTTAATAACAAAGGAAGCTTAATTACTTACAAAGCTAAGAATGTAAAAACACAAGTATGAGATAAAATATTAACAATAGAAGAAATCTATAATTATGAGCTAACATCAAAAGATATACTTTTAGGAATGCCGTTTTTAGATAAATTATACCCACATATAATAACTAGAACGGATTGGTGGTTTACGACACCATGTAAACAGAAAGTAAGAGCAAAAAGAGTTACTAATAAAATAAGAAAGAAAACTGATTGGATAAAAGGAGTGAAAAAATTACACAAAAATTAGAAAATATAAAAAATACTGAAGATACAATAGAATTGGTCGTATTTTCAATAAATAAAAAGGAAATAACTATATTTTCAATAAGTAAGATAGAAATAATTAAGAAAAAATTAGAACAATTATATAGTGAAGACCCCATTAAAAGGATGGGAAAAACATAAAACCACTATAAAAATTGAATTAATAGATAAAAATAGCATAATAACTCAAAAACCATTGATATATAATTTTGACGATTTAAAAGAATTTAAAATGCACATAGAAGAATTATTGAAAAAACAATATATACAAAAAAATAATAGTAAACATAATAGTCCAGCATTTATAGTAAATAAACATAGTGAACAAAAATGTGAAAAAAGTAGAATGGTTATTGATTATAGAAATTTCAATGCAAAAACTATGACATATAATTACCCAATACCAAGTAAGATATTAAAAATAAGACAAATATAAGAATATAATTACTTTAGTAAATTTGATTGTAAATCAGGATTTTACCATTTAAAATTAGAAGAAGAATCTAAGGAATTAACCGCATTTACGGTACCACAAGGATTTTATGAATGGAATGTACTACCATTTGGATATAAAAATGCACCAGGTAGATATCAACATTTTATGGATAGTTATTTTAAACAATTGCCTAATTGTATAGTATATATAGATGATATACTATTATATACAAAAACCAAAGAAGAACATTTAAAATTATTAGAACAATTTACGGATATAATAGAAAAATCGGGAATAAGTTTAAGTGAAAAGAAAGCTGAAATTATGAAAAACCAGATAGAATTTTTAGGAATACAAATAAATAAAATGGAGTAAAAATGCAACAACATATAGTACAAAAAATAATAAATTCTAAAGAAGAATTAGATACAAAAAAAGAAATTACAATCATTTTTGGGATTAGTAAACCAAGTAAGGGAATATATACCAAAATTAACAGAAAATCTAAAGCCTTTACAGAAAAAATTAAAAAAGGATGTAGAATATAATTATAACGAAGAAGATAAAAAACAAGTCCAGAAAATAAAAACACTTTGTAAAGAATTACCAAAATTACAATTTCCAGACGAAAATAGAAAATTTATATATATAGTAGAAGCAGATGCTAGTGAATATAGTTATGGAGGAGTACTTAAATATAGGTATGAAAATGAAAAAATAGAACAACATTGTAGATATTATTCAGGAACGTTTAATGAAACAGAAATAAAATGGGAAATAAATAGAAAAGAATTATGTTCATTATATAAATGTTTATTAGCATTTGAGTCATATATTGTATATAACAAGTTTATTGTACGAACAGATAATACACAGGTATGCTGGTGGCTAACAAAAAAAATACAAAATTCAATTACAACAAAAGAAATTCGGAGACTAGTATTGAATATATTAAATTTTACATTTACAATTGAAGTAATTAGTACTAACAAAAATGTTATTGCAGATTACATATCAAGATAAAACTACACAGACTGATATAATAGAAGAGGATACTCTAAAAAAGATATTCAACACCCTAACTACGCTTTCAATGAAAGTGGACAGTATGGGTAATGAAATAGAAAAGCTAAAGACTAATGAAGTTAAACTGAAGTCTGAAGCTACAAATCAGCTAACTCAGCAGTGTGCAGAGCTATGTCGATCGGAAGACATTAAAATTTCAGAGCTAGAAGGAGACGTTGGGATACTCTATAAAACCCATAACGTTTATCAATCTACTTCTGCAGGTACAAGCAAAGGAGTTAGGAAAAACACAAATATGAACCTAAACAGGCTATTTGATAAACCATTTATTTCAAATACACCAAAAGATCCTATGTTCATACCCCCACAAATTACCACTTACCGAGATAGTTTAAACCAAGACAAAAAGACCTACAACTATACCGCCCGAACATACATAGAAAATATTTACAAAATACAAACCTTCTTAAATACCAACCCCAGAGCTATAAACATCCAAGAACCACATACGAATTACATAACTCGGAAGCTAACCGGATACAATAAGCTAATTGCTTTACCCAAAATCAAACCAAGTCTAGTTAAAGTCTGTTACGAATATGGACTACTTAGTACCATATATACCCAAGACGGAAATGAAATATCCAATATACCAGAAATATATGATTCATTTAACATTTTTAAAAGAATAACCAAAGGTAACTTATTTTTTATAAAATTTTACGCGGTACCAGCAGAGATATTGTATGATGAAGTCAAATCACCTATACAAGTTGTAAAAATAGGAATGACCCGAGATATGATTATACCAGAAGATATTATTCCACAACCAGAAATACCTAGAATTGAGATACCAAATTTTTATGCAAATAAGAGAATTATCGGACTATCCACAATTCTTCAAGAGTTAGCCAACACTTATTGCAACAGAAATATGGATCCCATATGGAGTTATTATTCAAGAGGTAATGTAATAGTATACTCAAATTCAAAGGAACTACGAGAAGCAGATATGGAAGACGTTAGGCAATGGATCTTGACGTTACTCAATCCAGAGAAAAAAACTATCGCCAGAGCCATTAGAGAAAAATTTATTTCGAAAGAATTATTAACCAGATATTGCAAGTTAATTGGATATAAATATCCAGACCATCACTGTTCAAAATGTAATGGAGAAGATAATATTGTCCCCGAAGTTCAACTGGAAAAGAAGGAGAAATCAACAGCTGGAAGATATAAGATATGAAGCAATAATGGAGATATGGAGCAATAATAAAAAGCAGACAAGATATTAATGGAAGAAAGTGACATATGAAGATAGAAAGAGACATTGAGAAAAGATGAATTATCTTTACGTAAAGAAATTATGTAGTAGTATAGCCTTTGATTTTTTGTCTTGTATAGCTTTATAGGCTTTTTGACTTTCTTGTACAATAATTATTAGGTAGATAGACTTTTTGTACAAAGCTAGGGATACGTGTAAAGGATAGGAACAGTGTAAAATATTCGTTTTTCCTTTATAAATAAAGGAATCGAAGGCAGATGAAAGGTAAGCCTTCATTAGTTGAAGCAAAAAAGCTCTCTCTCGTCTACAATAAATATTTTGCTTATTCATTAAAAAACAGGTATATTTTAATGGAAAAATCTATGGAGGAACAAAACTTAGAATTATCAAAACTACCAGAACAGGTATATTCATTTACTATTATGAATAACTAAATTCATAAATTCTTAACAATCATGATATGATAAAATAAATTCATATTAGTTGTTTTATAGTAGAATTATTCGAAAAATAGCATGTTAAGAAGTTTATTAGCAAAGTGGAAAAGGAGAAAAATCCCTAAGAACTATGTCATCCTAAAGGTGAAACCGGTGAGGCAACAAAGTCGTGATAGAGTAACCAGAGTAGAGGCGTTGTTTAAGGGAAAAGTATCCAGATTACCATGCTAATAGTGATCGAAGAATATGTTATTTAAGAATAATCTAGTATATAGCAATCTAAAGTGATCATATTTTGTTATGTGCATGATTGAAGGGAATATTTTAAAAATAACAATTTTATGAAAAATGAATAATTATTTATCTGACAAAATGGTAGATAAATTTAAAATACTCGTTTTATATGTACTTAAGGATATAGAAATAGTAGATATAAGAAAAATCATATTGGAAAAAATATTTGATAGATATTTTATGACTAGAATTAATTATATACCACACCTACCGAACTACTCTTATAAATACTTACATACCAAACCCACACACTAACTATGATAAATTATGTATATTTAGAATTTTGAAAAATAGATATAAAATATATATAATTTCTTAGTGAAAATATAGAAGAATTAATGAGATTAAAACAAATAACTAAAAAATATTATAATAAAGTATTTAGTCAATTTTAAATGATAGATAATCTTAAAATCTTAATCTTATATATACTTAGAGATATATAAATTATAGATATTAAGAGAATAATATTAGAAAAAGTATTAGACTATGAAATTGAAACTATAAATTGGATAGCACAGTTATATCTAAATAATTACCCAGATGGATATTATTCAGATTAAGAGATGTTAGAATATATTAGAAAAACTAGAGAAAATCAAGATAATCTAAATGAAGAAATTAATTATAGAAATCGAATTAGAAAAATAATGGAGAATCTAAAAGAAAAATTAATATGGATAGAAGAAACCTTAGAAAATTTAGGGAAAAGTACATGTGATAGTTTATATAATTTAAAAAACTCGCTACGAGAAGAACAACACAAGATAATAAATAGCATTGAAAATCTAGAATTAGATATACATTACAGTACAATTAGGATAAATTATTATATAGAAATTTGTAACTCTGCAGTTACTACAGGATAAAATGATAGACTATGAATATTTAAAATATTGGAGACAAAATATGGATGAAATAATATTATTAGAAAAACTTATGAAAGATAATCTAATTGGATATTTTGAAACAAAAGATATAGAATATTTAGAATACCTTCAAAATAATATAGAAGAATTACAAAAACTAAGGGAAAAAAAATAAAGAATACTATAGTAAAACATTTAACCAATTACCATATAATCACCCCCCAAGATATGAATATTGTTAAAACTAACATAAATAAACTCAAAATAAAAATAAAAATATTTAGAGAAGTTAAGAAATATTCACGCACAAATAAAAATAGATCCATAGTATTTATAATAGATCTATTTTACCAAACAAGTTATCCGCACCCCCCCCCCCCCCCCACAAATGAATCTATTTTACCACACAAGTTATCCGCAAAAATCACTATAAAAATTGATTCACAGAATGTATAAATACTTTTTTTTGTGATTTTACTCTATTATTGGACTTCCAAGCTTCGAAAAAAGTGATTTTACTAGGGTTTGTCCATCCTTTTTGGGTGGGTAACCTCTAAAACTCATCTTTCGATTATTTTCTATTAATTACATCTTCAAAAACATCTTTTACTCTCAAATTTGAAAAGAATTTTTGAGGTTTTATCGATAAAGCTTAAAAATGAATTTTCTTCGATTCAGACCTTGTTTGTATCTCATTTTTGCCTGGGTTTTCAACTGTAGACTCCTATAACCTTGGAGGATGTGTGTTTAAAGTAAAATTCCAATTTTACTTCTTTTATTTTAGAACAGGTTCTTCGAACCCATTATGGACCTGACATAAATATAGGCAATATGAGTATCATTAGCTTTCTTTTAATGCGGAGATGTTATATTTGTATGTTTTAGTTGATTCTAAGATTATTCGAAAGGGAAAGACTCCATTTTGAAGGACTTTAGGCTTAAATTTTGACGTTTCAAGGTCGGTTATAACTTAACATTCTTCAGACTAGCTAGGCAGTTAATAAATTAAGTAAAGCATGCTATGGATTGGAAAAAATAACTATTGGAATTATCTCTTGAGCTATTATATATTGCGTAATGTCCTTGTGTCGTTGTTGACATGTGATATTATATATTGTGTGTTTCCCATGTGGGGGCGTTATCTAACATTTTTGGCCTTGTGCATTTAAATGTCTTTATTCATAATGTGATATCCGTGTGGAGGCTTGAATATATATTATAGGCCTTATTGATCATTTCTTTATCGTTATCATGGTAAAAACATTCGAGTTTTAGATTGATATGATATTAATTATGTCCTACATGAATATGTATTTCAATGGTGCTAAACTATAACCGATATCATGAAATGTTAACATGCGGTGGCTGATTTTTTTATAATTTAGGTTGGTGATTTCAGGGTACTGGAATGCTCTATGGCTTCCAGAGTTGACTCCAAGGCTCCTCTTATCTATCTTGACATCTTTACTAGTTTTCGGAGACACACAATTGTACTTTTGGTATTTTAGATCTATTTATTAGATGCTCTGCATTTATGACAGTAGATTTGGAGGATTTTATGTATTTTATTTAGACTTTTGCTAAATTTTCATGTGTATTGACCTGACATCATTCTAGAAGTCTCGTCATGTCTTATATTATTATTGTTTTTGAATTTTTCTTTCTTTGGACGATTGGCTTGTCTACCAAGGTTTGGGTTGAGGTTGACGCCATCATGTCCTCAACTTTTGAATTGTGATAAATTGGTATTAAATTGCCAATTTTATTGGTCACATAAGTGTAAGAGGAAAGATGTCCAGTAGAGTCTCGCGATTGGTACCTACACGTTCACATCTATCTTTGAAAGGCTATAAGATGTCTTTAGGAATAACTTTACTAATTTGATTCCTTATCGCGTCGGTTGGTGATACCGAACGTTCTACATTTGTATTACATTCTTTCCATGCAGATGATCTAGACTAGGCAGGGATACTAGAGATGTTGAGCCGGTAACTAATATGAGAGCCCTAATTAGAGAATGATGTAGGGTCATGGTTGACCCAGAGATAAAGGATGGGCACAAAGAGCTTCCCCAACCACAGGATGTGCTAGGAAGGCCTCTCTTAAATTGAGGTTGTATATGCCAGAGATGATTATCAGACAGAGAGTACGGGTCCAGTTGAGGTTCCACACAGTTCAGTTGATACCATAGTGCCTCAAGATTTGTTGATTCACCTTTTGAGTCGCTTGGAGGGTGTTCCCTTAAGTGTACTTGGTATTCTTCAAACTTCTTATGGTACTGCGTCTGTTTATGGTATTCCTACTTCAGGAGTACAACATCATTATGGTACTCCTGTGTATAGATATAACACCCTGCATTTTTGAGCTAGAATTTGAACCGTCGTTCTTATGTGTGTGAACTCAAATTCCATGGTTTTTATTTAAATCCATGTGTCATGATCTTTCTCCTGGTATATTAAGTGGTTATAAGGTGAAAAATGTTCATAGAAATGGCCTAAAGCAAAGTTGAGTTATGAACCCTTCATTCATCCAAAATTGAATATTCGATTCTACAAGGGTTATCTTTGAACAAGTATAACTTTTTGTATGTATAGAATTTGGCAGATTAAGACCCACCAAATTGTAGATAATCGAATTAGCTTTCCAACGATACCGATTTCGCCTTAATCCAATACCTGAGTGAAAAGTTATGCCATTTTTCATGTGAGGCAGTAAGGGGTCGCGATAGCCCCGCGACGCGAGGTCTACTTGACCCAAATAGGGGTCGCGTCACGAGGGCTACTTAACCCAACTAGGGGTCGCGATGTGGGGGCTATTCCTACACAGTTTCAGCTTCTTAAGGGTCATAGGGCACTTTGGTCCTTTCCTCTCGACCCCAAACGTCCAAAGGACGATTTATATCACCCAAAACCCGTCCATAACCCTTAAAATTCATTCCCCAAAGGCATAATATGCCTCATTACCCAATTCCTCTAAAAAATCAAACCCTAATCCTATCCCCAAAGATTAAAAACTCATCCCTAAGATCAAGAATTTCAAGAAAAGGATCAAGATCCGAGTTCCATCTATCGAGAACTAGGTTCCATCTTTCAAATCTCGTAATCTAAGGTACGTGGGGTTTTCCTAAAACTACTTGGGCATAATGAAATTGTTCAACAACTTTTAACATTGTGAAATCATGAATTTTGAAGGAGTTTTAAAATTTATATTACAATGTTGCTTTATGAATTCTTTAATGACATTATTGTTTTGGTCTTGAGGCCTTTCCCCTAAATTGATTTGAAATCTTATATATATATATGTATGTGGTTAAAGTTGATAATTGAATTGAGAGCATAACTATTTACGCTCCCTCTCATGTTGTAATACCTCTTGATTTTTAGAAAGCATGATATTAATGTTCCTGACTATTGTTGAATGATGTAAGATTGATCTTTAAATTGATGAGAGGGGTTTTGCATGTTGATAAATGTTGAATATATAATGAAAGATTGCATGGTTTGTCAAAAATACATGACCACCACATGTTTGTTGAAATGATTGAAAAGAATGATTTTACATAGTTTGATAAATGTATTGAAGAATGAATCTTTTTGAATTGTTTGGAGTTGGGTGGTCTGAACCTTATGTTTTGAGAGAGATCAGAAACATGACTTGCAAGTCTTGGTATGATGATACCAATTCAGATATTGCCATAGTAACACAGAACAGAACAGAATGTGGATTTTCTTTCAGATTTTCAGATTTTGAACTTAGAATGATATATGTTCAGAAAATGCTAAAAATGGGCATAAAGAGATGTTAGGTGGTTACCCGAAGAAGGCACGAGTCCAGAAATCTCGTTGCCCAAAATCATGTTTTGCCAATACGGGATTATTATGTCCCCTAGAGGGATTATACGCTAGCCTAGTTAGTGCCATGTGTCGTATCAGAATTAGAAACTCCAACTCTTGCGGCAAACTTGGGTTGGGGGCTTGGCCGCCGAGTTAAGGTCGGGCTCCATATAGCCCGTGGGGTTGTAGAATTGTAGGGTGGACCACCTAACTCAGAAGTAATACAAAAATCAGAACTGCATTGACAAGAATGTTTTATGAATATCAAAGAATTGTCCATGTGTTTTAAACTATATCATGCATGATGTTTTCATGATTTGCTCTCATCTATTTTTTATATATAAATGCATTATTTTGAATTTTTCTGTGTACCAGTACAATTGTATTGGCCCCCTATCTTTTAGGGTTTGAGGCTCAGTCTAGAGGTCCTGCTAAGCCGTAGACTTGTTTCGATAGAAGAGAAGTGTGTGCAGTTGGTGAGCCTTCTTTATTTCGAAAGGCCTATTTCTTTTTAGTCAGTTGTGATTTAATTTGGTTTAGGTCCACTGGGGACTTTGTCCCTGATTCAAACAAGTTATTGATGTCTTATGTAGTGGAGATTTCGCAGACTAAGAAAGATGTTGTTTAGATGTTGAAAAACTTATTTTTCGTATTATCGAACAGATTTCAGATTTATGACCATGATTTTGTTTATTATAATTTCGCATCTTTTATTTATTATTTGAGTATTGTGCATGATTACCAGATGTGGAAGGGCGCTCGGGTCTCCATGGTTCGGGATGCTCGTCACGGCCAGGGCCCTGGCTCGGGTCGTGACAAACTTGGTATCAGAGCACGGTTCTTGGTCCCAGAGTGTCTGCGAAATCGCGTCGGTTAGAGTCCTGTTTGTGGGTGTGTAGCACGCCATACTTATAAGTAGGAGGCTACAAGTCGTTTAGGAATATTTCTCTTTCTTTATGTTCTAGTTCGTGCTACGGAGTCAGAATGGTCCTTTTTCATACTCTAGTTCGTGCTATGGTGTCGTCCATACGAAAGTAAAATTATCCCAATTTTTTTCTTACTCTGATGTTCTTAGATATGTCTCATTTTCGAGGTGATTAAGTACAAAAGCTTAGAATCCAAATGATGTGGTCCTTTTCTGATTGAGTTATAAAAGATTATAAAATTGTGCAAGGACTTGAGAAGAGTCCATTAGTACTTCAAGGTGTATTGATTCTAGTGTAAATTTTGATTCTGAAGAAATCGTTCTTTTCAGCCTAAGGTATTAAGTGTATTCAGTCCTTTTCAAAATTTATGTTGCAGATGTCATCCATAAGGGGATAGATGTGTAGTGGAATGTTGGAACTGTATTTCCACCCGAGTAGTAGTATAAGTTAAAGTGTCATGACCTATTGATAGTTAGATAGGACTAAGAAGTTGGTAATATGAAGTCGCGAGGTTAGTAGTCAAAGTGAGGGTGACTTTTGTGTATATAAATATTGTTAGTTGTATAATCGTTGATTGAGGGATGATTTGTCATTTTATAGTGATAGACTAATGTGGTAGTAATATTTGTAGATTGTAAGATATTCGATAAAGGAAGTGTTTAGCTGTTATTATTATTATCTATTCAAGAATAGGGAAGGAGCCTAGAGTGGATAGTCATGGTGGTTATAGAAATCCCTTGTAGATTGTGAAAGGAAATGTTTAGATTTGCCAATAAGTTATAAGTATAAACTCATTGTTGTTTGTGGAATTTGAAGGTAGTTTAAATGTATGCTTGGGTAAGTAAGTATGATATGAGAAAGTAGAATATGTAGATAAGATTGTATAGGATATAATATAAGATTAAGGTTGACCATGTCTATTATGTGACCTTAACCCCTTGACCTTCTTTTCTTTAGTAGTTGTAAACTAGTACTACTTGTGAGAAGGTATGTAGTAAATTTTGAGGTGTAGTAGTAATGTCATGGAGGTGATTTGGTTGTAGGTAGTATCTAGGTGAAATGGGGTATGTGGGTAGAAATTCCCAATTTAATGGACTAACATATTATGTTGCACTCTTCATTGGTGGTAGATGATTGATGCCAGACAATAGGCTTGAATTTTAGATGTAGAATGCAGGGATAAGAATAGTAGCTTAGGATTAATGACGTTTGTTGTGTGGGAATGAATTAGTAGGCTTGATGTGATTTGTGAAAAAGCCTAGGTTGATAATTGATGAAAATTTTAAGTGGTAATTGTGGGGTATATGTGTATATGAGGACCAGTGTTAAAATGATGAATTGTGGGTGAGTCATTAAGTGGATAAGGGCGTAAGTATATAAGAATAAGTAGCACCCCCTGGTAGTATGGCGTTACTCGTTAGGTAAGATTTTATGATATAAGTTATGCGATTAACAGTCTAATGTTAGAAGGTTAAGTAGTGGGGAGTGGATTTTTATGTGATACGAAGTGAGGTTGTGTATGCTTATGAGACTGCGTGTTGTAGGTTGATGACGATAGAGGATAACAAAAAATTAAGAGTAGCGTTCTGGAGAAGCAATGCCTTTAGAGCATACTTAAAAAGGGAAAGTTTAGCATTTATGTGGATAAGTGTTTTACGTACTTAGTTTGTGTTCTTAAAATTATAGTATGGAGAAGTCTGGTGAGTTGTTGTTCGGTGTTCATTAGAGTTGAATTGAGGAAATACTGGTAGGCAATATGAGGCCTGGGTATGATTTTACAAATTTTGTTAAGTTGTAAGTTAGGTGAGTAGAAGTGTAATGCGAGTATTCTAAGGAGTTGAAGATAAAGTGTTTAGTGTTTGGAACTGTGGATGCCCATGCCCATAATATTGTTAGTCATAAGTTGGTGACTTTGGGGGTTAGAGGAAGTTTCGATTAGTGTTCCTGAACGGATGTCCCAGAAAGAATTTAGTGTCCTTGTATTAGAAATAAATGAGAAGAGTTGTATTCATGTATATATTGATATCTCTTTTGTGATAAAGGGTGTGAATACGTACGCTCATGGGAGTGGGAGTTGTAGAGTGATGGCTATAGAGGTTAGCGAAAGTTAAGAGCTGCATTTTTTTTTCGAAAGGCAAGGCCTTCAGAGTATAGTTCTCCAGGGAGAGTTTAGAATTTAAGTATGTGGTGATGTCTCTTTTATGTTGAGAGTTGTGGCTATAGAATTGGTAAGGGGATATGTCTGTATGTCGGATTGTGACTTTGATCTAAGGGGGAGATGGAGAAGTAAGTTAGTTCCCAAATTTTTCTCAATGTGGCAAGTTGCGGGAAGGAGTCATGATGAACCTAATTCTACTCAAGCATAATTCTCCTACTTCAATTTACGAGAGTATCCTGCTAATGTCTTACGTCATCTATTCATCTCTTGCATATGCCTAAAGTTTAAACTCTCTATGTAACTCATGTCATGTTCGTACCTCAAAACAAGAAGCAATAATGTCCCTCAGTGGGCCAATATTTCGAGTATCCAAGCGATATGTTATGTTGCTCATGATCCAAATCTATGTCTCACAGCATGTTTGGTCCTGAGAAAATATGCTTCTATATGTTACGGAATCATCTTATGTAGGAATTAGCCAAGTGATAAAGTTTATGCTAACTCATGGAAAAATTTCAGCTCTTTGAATGAGAAACAATCACTTTAAGTGAAATCCTTGTCTTAGTTGTTAATGACATAAATTTCGGCGTTATGCTATATAGCTCATGATATATGCATCCATATTTCTCATTTTGGTCAGTCCTAAGGAAATCATGTTATGTTGTGTTCATGCCAAACAACTCTTTACTTATGATCCAAACGGTTGATATCTGAAGCACTCTGTGTCTATTCTATCGTATCTTCACTCCATGTCCCTCCTCAAGTAGTGCAATAAGTATGAGTGATGGTCTGATAATGTTACTTCCATTCATGATATTTATGCTCTGATCCCTTAATGACCCTACGTATGTTAGTATGATGGTGGTTGTGGAAGCGTAGTAGTGTGTTAGGTATGGGAGTAGATATTCTTGAAGGTGAAAAATTTGATGTGATTCTTAAGCTAAGGTTATAGGTTAAAGGGGAAAGAAGGAGATGAACTTTTGTTGTGCGAAATAGCTAAGAAGGAGAAATGTGGTGAAAATATTTGTGAGAGTGATTGAAATTGTTGGTCTTAGCGGGGAGAGATCTATGTAGTGGGTGTAGTAATGATTAGGCTTGAATGTTGTGGTTTCTGGAAACACAAACCTATGCGCTATGTGGTTGGTACTCTCTAAAATAAATCTTGAGTGTGTTTGACGGTAGTGATAAAACGAAGAAATATTCTTAAAAGGATGTAAAGTACAAGGTCCCGTGGCTTAAGTTAGCATTTTTTTACTTTGAGTTAGGCTTCAACATAGCAGTACTAAGTAGTAGGACTCAAATTCTTGTGGCTAGATACGTTATTGGGGAATTGTAAGTTTGTGAGTGTGAAGTATGCTATTTAATGTTTGGGTTGAAGATGATTAGTGCCTCTAAGTTTAAGTCTATTTGTGGTACTTTTTAAAGTAGAGAATGCTTCTAATCCTATCTTCTGCGAAATGCTATTCATGATTATTACCAATATAAATCAGGTCTATGATCATCAAATAAACCCCACCATAGGTGGTGATGATAATGATTCATAGAACTCATGTGCAAGATCATCCCTATGTAAAGTCTCATTATCCCATTTTTCGTGATTACGCGTTTCGCTAGGGATTATCATGAAGTTTGTTTGATGCCCTTTGAATATTTTGTCGAGGAAAAATGTTCAATGTGAGACTACGTTCTTTATTCTACACTGTTAGAGCTTCAAAAGGTCCCTACCCATCATTCGGGGATGAATGATCCCAAGGGGAAGATAATGTAACACCCCGCATTTTTGAGCTAGAAATCGAATCGTCGTTCTTACATGTGTGAACTCAAATTCCATGGTTTTTATTTAAATCCATGTGTCATGATCTTTCTCCTGGTATATTAAGTGGTTATAAGGTGAAAAGTGTTCATAAAAATGGCATAAAGCAAAGTTGAGCTAAAAACCCTTCATTCATCCAAAATTGGATATTTGATTCTACAAGGGTCATCTTTGAACGAGTATAACTTTTTGTACGTATAGAATTTGGAAGATTAAGACCCACCAAATTGTAGATAATCGAATTAGCTTTCCAACGATACCGATTTTGCCTTAATCCAATGCCTGAGTGAAAAGTTATGCCATTTTTCGTGTGAGGAAGAAAGGGGTCGCGATAGCCCCGCAACGCGAGGTCTACTTGACCCAAATAGGGGTCGTGTCGCAAGGGCTACTTAACCCAACTAGGGGTCGCGACACGGGGGCTATTCCCGCATAGTTTCAGCTTCTTAAGGGTCATGGGGCACTTTGGTCCTTTCCCCTCGACCCCAAACGTCCAAAGGACGATTTATATCACCCAAAACCCGTCCATAACCCTTAAAATTCATTCCCCAAAGGCATAATATGCTTCATTACCCAATTCCTCTAAAAAATCCAACCTTAATCCTTTCCCTGAAGATCAAGAACTCATCCCTAAGATAAAAAATTCCAAGAAAAGGATCAAGATCCGGGTTCAATCTATCAAGAACTAGGTTTCATCTTTCAAATCTCGTAATCTAAGGTACGTGGGGTTTTTCTAAAACTATTTGGACATAAAGAACTTGTTAAACAACTTTTAACATTGTGAAATCATGAATTTTGAAGGGGTTTTAGAATTTATATTACAATGTTGCTTTATGAATTCTTTAATGAAATTATTGTTTTGGTCTTGAGGTCTTTCCCCCAAATTGATTTGAAATCTTATATATATATGTATGTGGTTAAAGTTGATAATTGAATTGAGAGTATAACAATTTACGCTCCCTCTCATGTTGTAATACCTCTTGATTTTTAGAATGTTATTTAGAAGCATGTTATTAATGTTCCTGACTATTGTTGAATGATGTAAGATTGGTCTTTAAATTGACGAGAGGGGTTTTGCATGTTTATAAATGTTGAATATATAATGAAAGATTGCATGGTTTGCCAAAAATACATGACCACCACATGTTTGTTGAAATGATTGAAAGGAATGATTTTACATAGTTTGATAAATGTATTAAAGAATGAATCTTTTTGAATTGTTTGAAGTTGGGTAATCTGAACCTTATGTTTTGAGAGAGAAAACTGTGATATGATTTTTATGGCTTAGAAATATGACTTGCAAGTCTTGGTATGGTGATACCAATTCAGATAATGCCATAGTAACATAGAACAGAACATAATGTGAATTTTCTTTCAGATTTTCAGATTTTGAACTTAGAATGATACATGTTCAGAAAAGGCTAAAAATGGGCATAAAGAGATGTTAGGTGGTTACTCAAAGAAGGCACGAGTCCAGAAAACTCATTGTCCAAAATCGTGTTTTGTCGATACGAGATTTTTATGTCCCCTAGAGGGATTATACGCTAGCCTAGTGCCCTGTGGCGTATCAGAATCAGAAACTCCCAACTTTTGCGGCAAACTTGGGTTGGGGGATTGGCTGCCGAGTTAAGGGCGAACTCCATATAACCCGTGGGGTTGTAGAATTGTAGGGTGGATCACCTAACTCAAAAGTAATACAAAGATCAGAACTGCATTGACAAGAATGTTTTATGAATATCAAAGAATTGCCCATGTGTTTTAAACTATATCATGCATGATGTTTTCATGACTTGCTCTCATCTATTTTATATATATAAATGCATTATTTTGGATTTTTCTGCGTACTAGTACAATTGTATTGACCCCCTATCTTTTAGGGTTTGAGGCTCAGTCTAGAGGTCCTGCTAAGCCGTAGACTTGTTCCGACAGAAGAGAAGTGTGTGCAGTTGGTGAGCCTTTTTTATTTCGGAAGACCTATTTCTTTTTAGTCAGTTGTGATTTTATTTGGTTTAGGTCCACTGGGGGCTTTGTCCCTGATTCAGACAAGTTATTGATGTCTTATGTAGTAGAGATTTCGCAGACCGAGAAAGATGTTTAGATGTTGAAAAACTTATTTTTCGTATTGTCGAACAAATTTCAGATTTATGACCATGCTTCCATTTATTATAATTCGCATCTTTTATTTATTATTCGAGTATTGTGCATGATTACCAGATGTAGAAGGGGGCTCGATCCTCCATGATTTGGGATACTAGTCACGGCCAGGGCCCCGGTTCGGGTCGTAACAATAGATTACTTTCTTATCATACTTACAATTCATCTAGTTTCTTTGAGTATAGTAATGTCTCCTAATGATCAGAAGAAGATTGAGAGGTTTATACTTTGACTGCTCCCAAGTTTAGCAGAGCAATTAGTGAGCATGTTTATGAGTTTCTGATTGATTGCAAAGAGAAGTTACATAATTTTAGATTCCTTGAGTCTCACGGAGTTGCTTATTCTACCTATTAGCTGACGAATATGGCCAGATATTAGTGTAGGTCACGTTCTAGTTGTAGGCCTTTGGGTTCGCCTGCTAGGAGTTGGGTTTAGTTTTTCGAGGCCTTCTTGGAGAGATTTGTGTCGTACATTTGAGAGATCAGCTATAAAATGAGTTTGATCACTTGAACTAGGGCTTCATGACTATTTTCGAGTGTGTGGCATGATTTTATATGATATCCAGGTATTCAGTAGTTAGCATCTTTACCAAGCCAAAGAGGATTCATAAGTTTGTGAACGGGTTAAAGGGTCCTTATTAGTTAACAACTGCCAAGATTCTTATTTCAGGGACTTCTTTTTAGAGTATTAATGAGCATGCCAAGTTGACTTAGTCTATTACCCAGGATATGCAAGAAGGTACCAAAAAGGTGTTCCATCAAGGTGAGTTTAGTGCTTGCGCTTCACAAAGTAGAGATTTATTAAGTAGAGATTCCCATGGTTACCATGGTAGGTAGGTTCAGGTTGTTTTAAAGGGATCAAGTGGTAGAACTTCAGGTTCTATGACTATAGGTAGTCTGGCATCAGGTCATGCTAGTGGAGGTTCCATTTTCAATTCTTTAGGCCAGGGTTGTCGTCCTAGTTCGTCTGTGCCCCCTTAAATTGTGTATGGATGTTGAGGAAGCTTTGTATGTGATAAGGTTTTCCATGTGGCCAAGGATTATCCCCAACGTGTGTATGGACCTACTAAGTAGGACTCTCAGCTTCAGCTTTATCCTACTCCACTATATACAGTGAGACGTGGTTCACAGAGTAGTAGGGGTGGTGCTAAAAGTCCTAGAGGTAGAAGTAGAAGGCTCGTGGTGGTAGTCATAGGGTTACTTAATTCGAGAGCAGATTTGGACAATGTTATGCTATACTTATGATACAAGAACAATGAGCATCAAGAGCACAAGGTATTGTCTAAAGGTTAAGGCTTCGGAATTGGCAAGCAATTGAAGACTTTTCGGAGTATTTTGAAGCCTTGGTCAAGATAAGGAAGGAGAGGAACTTATGCACTCAATAGGAACCTCAAGTGAAGGTTAATGAGGACATTTTGCACTCCAAGGAAACACTCAAGAGGCGCCCAATTCCCTTAGCTCATTAAGGGTAGTTTTGTCATTTGGCATGTAATAGTATAAATAGAGCATTTTGCTTCTCTTTTCATTAGACTTTGATAAAATTATTGTGAGATACTCTTTAGTTGTAGTTTTGTTCCTCTCTTAGAGAGAGAATCTGAAATTAAGGTTTACACTAAGTGATGGATTTCACTTGTGTTGACAAATTGGCAAGAAAGGATGGTGCTTGGGGAAGGTGACTCCCTTTGTGTCTACCTAAGAGAGTGGTTTGAACTTTCATTTGTGAGGTGTGATTGGAGATTTGATAGATCTTCTTTTGTTAATCAGCTAGTGGAAGTAAGGGTCACTCTACTATCTTTACATTTATGCAATCTTTCTTCTTCATCTCCTTTCTAAGTGTTGTTTTCTCTTTGTGTGCTTGCTGATTTTTGCATATCTAGTGTCAATTTCGTGTTTTAACCTTTCTTTAGGCTATCATTTGGTATCAAAGCATTGTTTAGGGTTGTTCCTACAACCCTAAGTCTTGGATCTAAGAAAATCTCCCAAAAAAATTGTAAACCCGTTTTTGTGTTTGGGCAGATTTTTAAATCTTAGATCTACATGTTTTTGTGTTGTTTTGTTGGTTTCAAGTGCTAGATTCCTGTTCCCTAGCACCTAGGGAGTCTATATCTATATTTGGAACAAGATTTGGTTGTTTTTGAGATAGATCCACCATTGTTGTGCCTTGTTTGAAGCTTCTTGAGGTGGGATCTCGTGGTGCATATCATTTTGTGGCGTGTTTGTGGCTGATTTTGTGTTATTTGAGCTTGCCTTGACCCAAGGAACCTAGATCCAAAAAAAAATTGAAGTTAGAGTTCATTTGCCTTGTGGCCAAACTTTGGTCAACTCTTGAATATTCATATTGTTCTTCACCATCTTCATAGCTTGTTGAAGAAGAATATTCAAAAGGGGTGTTAGATCCACAAAAAGAAAGAAAGAGAGTGAAAAGTTGTTTGTACAAAAGAATATTCCAAGAATATTCAAGTCATCCAAAAGAAGAAGAGACAAAGGGAATATTCAAAGTATAATTGAAAGTACAAGTGGGGGGACCATTGATTTCAAATCCATTTGAACTTACAAAAAAAGGCTCCAATCCTCCATTTTTCACCAAATTTCGTTCAAACACTCTCTTTAGTAGATACTTGGTTGAAACTACAAGAATTTGGAAGTTAAAAGAATTTGAAAAAAGTGACGCCCAATCACAAGCTGCCACATCATCACTTTTGTGAACAACCAAATTGAGTTCTAAATTAGATTTCCTAGTTTCTAATTGTTGTTTCTAGTTTCAATTTTGTTGTTCTTTCACTAATTAGTAAACCAGTAAGTACCTACTAGTTTGGTAATTAGATTAGAGTCCGATTATTTTGTGTCTTCAATTTTTGTGTACTTTTCTCATTTTTAATTCGTAGTAATTTTTTGGTTCAAGTTTGTGTATCATTTTATTTGAGTCATATAAAAAAAAAATCGATTCTGTACCAAAGCATATTCACCACTCATTCACTTGCCAAGTATTGCCAAGTTTTCAGCACTTGTGAGACCAAGTGTGAGGTAAGATCTGAGTGTAAGTGTGGTGGGGCCTTTTTGAACTAACTTGTTTGCTCATTTTGTAGGTTGTTTTGCTTGCTGTTTTTTTTTTGCACTTTTTAGGTACATTTTCCATGGAATCCGAAGGTACTACTTCCCAACCATAGGGAAATGATGTTATTGGAGCCTTGATGGCTCGAATGATGCCTTAGGTCGAGACTTTACTCAAAGAATGGAAGATAGTCATGATGCCTTGAGAAGAGATATGAAGGGTGATATGGATGCAATGAGGGGTGACATTATTAGAATTAAAGTGAGGGTTGATAGACTATATCCACCAAAATCTCCACAAAATTCAAACCCCCAAGTTCCAAACTCACTTGACCAAAGATTACCTTCACAATTCCAAACACCTCAAGTCCAAAGATCCTATACTTTACAAAATCCAATGACTCCTCTCCACGAGTTAGAAACCAAAGAGAGTGAGGACAAGCCTCAAGATGGAGAGAAAATGAATGGTGAGGTACAAGAAGAATGTGAAGAAAGAAAGGAAAAGGAAGGGGAAACCATGGGTAGTGAAGTTGGAAAGGGAAAAAAATGCTTGATCGTGGATCTTGTCCACAAAGGACCCTTGTTATTCACTAACCCAAATTCTAGCATTTTACCTAGTATTTTCTTTTCTCATGTGCAGGTTCAAGACCCTAGAAGTCCCGAGGAGAAGCCCAAGAAAGTTTTCTTCAAGCCTTTGGCCGAAAGTCCCAATTTGGGGATAGATGATGAAGAAGTTAGTCCAAAGGGAAACCTTGACATAATCCCTTGTAATGTGGAGAATTAAGGTTGCCATAATGCAAACCCAAGTGAATAACACACTTTCCATGGTCTACAAGGTAACAAAGTTATCTTCTACACTTCCTTGAACTTACAATGTCGTGATGTGGTTAGTAGTGGCCAAAGTGGTGTAGTTTTGGATTTTCTTAGTAAAAAAGTGTGTGAATCTTCCTTTTGTGATACTCTTGGTGTTGTTGGGTTGCATAAGGACCAAACTCTTGTTGTGAGTATGCAAGATCTAGTTGATTTTTTAGATGACAAAATCAATTCTTTTCGTAAGAATGATTTGTGTCCATCTAGTGCTAGCACTTATAACTTGAATAAGGTTCCATTACTAAGGTACAAGAGTATTCACACACTAGTGGCCTGCCCTAGTACAAACCAAGGTAACTTGGGTACATTCCACACTCCCTTGAGTTTAAAAAGTTGTGATGTGATTTTGGGTACATCTAGTGTAGAAGTACATGTTTCCTTCTTTGATAATGCTTTGGGTAAGTGTGATACCCTAGTAAATGGAATGAGTAGCCTCGGTTTTATTCCCTTGGCCACTTCACCCATTTGATCCCGGTGTACTAGTGGGGTGGGGAAGGGATTGTTTCGGCTTGAGCTTATTGTCTCTTGATGTTTACCTTAGCCCTATACTTTATGATGCATATACTAAATGTTACATGGAAAAAATAAGGGATTGATGGTTGTATTTTAAAAGTGTACCCCCTCAGCAAGATGTCTTCACACTTGATTCCTTCCTATACTACCTCTTTGCCTATGATGATAACCATGTTAATTTTGAATTGGTATTATGTAGAGGTAGTAAGTTTGGTGGCAGGTTTCCTTTCTTTAATGATGATGATTGTGAGTTTGATAGCCTAGTGAAAGGAGTGGGTCACGTCGGATTAACCCCTTGTCTTCTACTCTCATTTGACCCCGGAATACTCTTGAGATATGAAGGTTATAGTTGTTGGTCATGCTCACTTATTTTTTATATTAATGCTATTCATGTCTTTGGTATCCTTTATGCTGAGTTTTTTATGTCAAAAACCAAGGATATGTGGATGTATTTCAAGTGTGAGAAACCATGGGTTGATGATATAAGTGTGGTACTAATACTAACCCTCCTACCAAGAGGATTTTGTGTTTGTTTTGATCTCTCTTTGGTTTTTGCAAGATCTGAATTTGAGGACAAATTCCTTCAATGTGGAGAGGATGATACAAGCACAATGATCATCAAGAGCACAAGGTATTGTCTAAGGGTTAAGGCTTCGGAATTGGCAACCAATTGAATACTTTTCGGAGTATTTTGAAGCCTTGGTCAAGAGAAGGAAGGAGGGGAACTTATGCACTCAATAGGCACCTCAAGTGAAGGTTAATGAGGACATTTTGCACTCCAAGGAAACACTCAAGAGGCGCCCAATTCCCTTAGCTCATTAAGGGTAGTTTTGTCATTTGGCATGTAATAGTATTATAGAAAGAGGGTGCTTGTATTACTTAGATTATGTCCATGATAATAGTATTACTTCACCGCCTTTTATATATTCTATTTGGGTTTCTTATGAGTTTGTGGATGTGTTTCATATGATTTTCCTAGTATGCCTTTGAATTGTTATATCAATTTTCCTATTTTTGTGGAGTCGATCACTAAGCCCATCTCCATCCCTCTTTATAGGATAGCCCCCGCTAAGTTGAAGAAATTGAAGGATCAGTTACAGGATTTATTAAGTATGGGGTTCATTAGACCTAGTATATCTCATTGGGGTGCTCTTGTCTTGTTCGTGAAGAAGAATGACGGTTCTATGCACATGTGTATTGACTATCGGTAGTTGAACAAAGTGACAGTTAAGAACAAGTATTCTCTTCCTCGAATTGATGATTTATTTGACCAATTTTAGAGTGCTTTCATGTTTTCTAAGATTGATTTGAGATCAGGTATCACCATTTGAGGATTAGAGTTTTGGATTGTCTATAGATGGTTTTGCAGACTCGATACAGTTATTGTGTGTTACTGGTCATGTCTCTTGGATTGACCAATGACCCAACAAATTTCTTGGAGTTGATGAACCATGTGTATTGATTGTATCCCGACTCCTTTGTGATTGTATTTATAGATGACATCTTGGCTTGTTCCAAGAATGAGGACGATCATGTGAGACATTTGAGGATTGTACTCAAAGGTTGCATGATGAGGAGTTGTATGCCAAGTTTTCCAAGTGTGAGTTTTGGTTGGATTTTATCTCTTTCTTGGTTATATAGTGACCAAGGATGGTATTATGGTTGATCTATCCAAGATAACAACAATTTATGATTAGACTAGACCTACTCCTAT
Organism: Capsicum pubescens; assembly: GCA_030864215.1. Lineage (NCBI taxonomy): Eukaryota > Viridiplantae > Streptophyta > Magnoliopsida > Solanales > Solanaceae > Capsicum > Capsicum pubescens. The sequence goes on along the minus strand of CM061549.1, from coordinate 79,448,846 downwards.
CAAGATTCAGAGTTTTGTTGGTTTGGTAGGTTACTATCAGCATTTTATAGAGGGTTTCTCATTGATTGTAGCTCCTTTGACCAAGTTGATTGATGAGTGAAAAATTTTCCACTCATCTTCGTCTAAATTCTTGCACACTATGGTGAAATAATAGAATCTATAAGAGTAGTTCGTATAAAATGCACTAATTTTCAGTGTTTGTGATCTTACAGGTATATCTAAGGAAAAAAAGTTGAGGCAAAGCTGGAAGGGAAGGGAAATGACCAAATAATTGACAAAGGCTGAAGATAAGCTCCAAGTGATGACCCTCGGATATTGCTATCACAATCTGAGGGTCGCGATCGCGATTAATCTATGAAGTCAGAGAGTGGTGATCACGAGATGACCTCTGTGAACACAGGGGTCACGAACGCGACCAAGAAGGTGCGATCTCGACTATCGGGCAAGCTTTCAGGGGTAGACTTATCATTTTACGTTTCTCAGTCCCAAAATACAAAAGGCTCAATCTTCATGTTTTGAGCATTTAATTTTCCAATTTTTGAGAGAGAAATACATTATTATTGAGTGAAGTCAATTTTTGGTGTTTTTCCAAGAGAGATTTTGATTTTTGTTTGAAATTGAAGTTTAGGATTATACTTATTTTGTTTATGATGGATGAATCGAATGCCAACTTAGGTATATTTCTTTCCTTTAATTTCATGAGTAGCTAAATTTAATCTCTTGGGGTTAAGTTTGATTAGGTGGTGAATAATTTGTGGGTGTTGATTGCTAGTCCAATTAATTAATTAATTGTGAAGGGTTTTGCTTTTATTCCATGTTTGATTTGAGAATTGGGAGTGAAAACACCTATTGTGTTGGATCTCATATCATCCTTGAAAGAGGGATATGGGTGAGGAGTAATTGTGAACAACAACTTGAATTAGCTTATTTCTTAGCATCATCTTAGAAATAAGGGTGTTATTTGAATTAGCTCTTGTCATAAGCATCATCTTAGAAATAAGGGTGCTAGTTTAGGTAGTGGATTGGTAGATTTGACATGCTCATGGGGTGTTTGAAAGAATCCACGAGTGAGATTTGGTGTTTTGTTAAAAAATTAACACCAATACCCTAAATCTAGCCTACCGAAAACCCTTAGCTAAAATTTGGACTTACTATTGATTACCCATGCATGATTACCACCTAGGATAGCATAACCCCAAGGTCCTTCTCAACTTGGTAACACTTCTAAATTGTTCAATCTTGCAATAGCATCATTTATTATTGTGTTTGACATAGTTCACTTCATATCTCTTAATTTATTTTCATGTATTGTTTAAATTTTGCATTATGGGTTAACACTTAGTAACTCTCAACACACTTTGGCATTGAAAACTAAGTTTTCACTCCTCGAGGATTCGACCCCGACTCATAGTTGGGTAATTATATTGACAATTTTTGCCTTGCACTTGATTTGATGTGTAAGTGGAACATTATAAAAAATGGCACCTTTGTCGGAGAGTGAAACTTAGTTTTCACTATTGTGGTGTTGTTAGTGATCTTGGGCTAGCCATAGTGTTTTTGTTTACATTGTTTGTTGTTTTTGTTTTTCTTAGGTGGAGATAATAGCTTGCACGATACCATAAGCCAACACGGTAGTAATGCTGGCTCTTTTGATGGGCTTGAAGACATAGACCATCTTAGAGATGCGGGGCCAGAGAGTTCCATCCGTATCCCACCACCGAAGGGAATGGAGTGTTTCACGTGACTAGCATGATTCTTCATCTACTTTAAATGAAGGGTTTATTTGGGGGCCAAGCCCATGAAGATGCGAACCTTCACTAGAAGAATTTCATGATGTGTGCTTTCCCGTTGATATAGCCCACATCACTCAAGTGTCATTTTGGTTGCGTATTTTACCATTCTCTTTGATGGGAGAAGCAGTTTTATGGTTGAGGTCATTTCTCGCGGCATTCATCACTTTATGGGCTGAGATTATGGAGGCTTTCTTGGATCGGTATTTTCCTCCTTCCCGATTGTTACAACTAAGAGATGAAATCACCAACTTTCGCCAAATAAATGGAGAGCTATTGTACAAAGTGTGGAAATACTTTAATGATAGGTTGATGCAATGCCCAAATCATAAGGTCTGGGAGAAGATGTTTCTTCAAATATTTTATAGGGCATTGGACCAACTAAACAAAACGGTGGTGGATAATGCATCTGATGGTTCTTTTGTTAAGTTGTCTTATGGAGTTGCGACAAATTTGCTTGATCAAGTGACAAAACAAAATATAGGATGGCATATGAGGGACACCGAGGTAGCCATGGGGTCTCCCACAACATTTTTCATGAGCAAAGAGCAAAAAAAGAAGAATGAAGAAAGGAATGAAAATATGGCCAAGGTATTGACCCAACTTGACCTTCTTATAAAACATGTGATGGGTTTCCCTCCTAAGTCCGTAATGTCATTGTTTCCAATAGTCCTAGGTATTATGATGATGAAGAAGGGGCAAAGCTTGATGAGGAGATCAAATTTTTGTCAAAAAATTAAGAGGTTCTCACCCCGTCTATCAACGGCAAAGAGGGAATCAAGGTTGGAAAAATTATGACCGAGAGAGAAATTGGAGGGATAGAGACAGTGAAGGAGATCGAGAGTTGAGAGACAAAAAGAGAGAATACGATCGATATATCCCCCCTCATGATAGAACAAAAGAAAAGAAGTCAAGCTCCATTGATCCTGAAAAGTTTAAGAATGAGGATGTCTTCGCTAGAATTCTAATGCGGGTAGAAGAGACAGACAAAATAGTCCAGGAAATGAAAAGTGACTTCTCGCATATAATCCTAATGGTGACCTACCACCCAGCCTCCATCAAGCAATTGGAAACATAAGTTGGACAAATCTCAATGCAACTTAATGCTAGCCAAAAGGAGATTTACCTAGTGATATAGTGGTCAACCCCAAAAATGATCCAAGTTGATTCCAAGTGGACGTCATGCCGCAACGTTAAATCAAGCGCTGGATGGGAGACAACCCATCATTACCATTAACTTGGTATGTATCTTTTGAGTTTTGCTTATTAGAATATTTTGTGCTTTTATTTTTGATTAATCCATAAAATTGTGGCTCTGAAGGTGTATTTGAACAAGTGAAAAAAAAAACAAATGGAGTGGAATTAAGTTGGTGGTGAAACGGCTGAAAATGGGGAAATTAAACCTAGTCTTAGGTATCGAGATCACGATCCATAGGCTCAGGTTTTCCCAGCATAGCCTCAGGTAGCTGATTGCGATTGCGTACTTAGCAGTTATAAAAAGGGAATCATCTCCAAAATGGCTCCCCTCGACAATCCCCTTTTAAAACTCGAATTCCATCAAATTTTACATTTCCAAATGGTTTTGAAAGTTCTAGGCATCTGCATTTACATCCACACATTAGGTATACCCTTCAATCTTCCTTCTTAATGCTTGAATTTGAGCTTTAGAAGCATATTTAGGGTCATGGTTTGAATTTGTGATCTCTGTGCTTAATTAGTATTTAGATTAATATTTCTTGTATGGGTGATGTTGTTGATTGGTGTGCATATCATTGGGGAAGTCTTTAGTACACAAAATTGTCAAAAATGAGTATGAAATTTAGGTGCACATCAAGTGTTTGGTAAAATGCCCAAATGAACTTATTAATAGTTTTCTATGAATTAGAGGGCATGGTTGAGTGTTTATGCAGCGTGTTCTATGTTTCTAGAGTTACTAATCTTTGATGAACACAAATTAGTGGGGAAATCAAAATTTTGATCTTGAAAAAGTCTGGGACTGAAGCCTCAGTATCGCGATCGCAACTCGCTAGAGTGCGATCGTGTGACCTGAGTCCTGTCTAACAAGCCTTTTAGGTGTCGCGATCGTGAATCAGCTGAGTGCGATCACGAGATATAAGGCTTGTCTGACAGGCCTTTTAGGTATCGCGATCGTGACTCAACAAAGTGCAATTGTGACATCTAAGGACCGTCTGACAAACATGTCCAAAATCCTGAATTTTCATTTTAATCCCAAATATGATCCATAAGCCATCTCTTTAGCTTCTATCAGTCAGATAGCATTGTTTTCATATGACGATCTTGATAGTTAATTATTGTGTGTTGTTTTCAGGTCTTTAAAAGCTAAAAATGGCAGAATACGATCAAAATTGTTTCCTCATCATTGATTGCTGGATTGTGTACTATGAGGACCTAGTCAGGAGGAAGTTGCTCTCAGAGCGAGGCATTTTATTAGAACAAATGCATAAGAGGATCTCGACCTTCTATGAGAGATTGGTGGCAATGGGCTAGAGATGTTTTGCCCCCGATCCATGCTGGGCCAATAAGCAATGGGTACGATAATTCTATGCAAACTTCAGTGTTGTGAAAATCTTCAACCCAGGCATGAGGATTCGGGGCAAGGAAGTCCATTTTGGAGCTGAACAGATCAATGAGGTGTATGGGCTATCGGATGTTGATTTGAGAGAGTTTGAGGCCAAGGACTGTGCTCCAGGAAGCTGGTTGGCTGCACAATTATGCCCAAGAAGAGAAGTCCCATGGGCGACCACAAAAATAGGGATAACATTGAATGAGTTCACGGTCGAAGCTCATATTTGGTTGACCATCATTTGTAGTTGTGTATCTTCGACCACTAACATAACACATGTCCTAATTATGTGAACCTTGATATTAGTTTGCCTCATGGACAACATTTCTTTGAATGTTGGATGTTTTGTGCTTGCGGAGCTTAGAAGTTACAAGAATAGAGGCGGTCGTGTGCCCCTATTTCCTTCTCTAATCACTGAGTTATGCAAGAGGGCTGAAGTTAAGGAATATTCAGGGTACAATTGGATATCCCCGAAGATACCTATTTACCCATCAAAGATGCGTAGTGAGGGCGCAGCTTCAAAGAGCAAAAAGAGGAAGATCGATTTGGGTAAGTCGGTAGATGATGATATTGATTCTTGTAGGCCATCCACAAGAGGGTAATTTGAGGATATCTCGATCCAGATGTGAGTAGTGCGGGAGATGTTGTCTAAGTTGCCCACAGGGCTGAGAGAATCTTCTATTAGTCATCACTCCTACATTGCCTAGAGTAACTCTGAGAGGTTCCTCGAGGATCAGAAGACACAGGGGCCACCATATACAGTCTTGAGCGGGACTACTCATTCCTATAATGATCTCATCGGGATCTGTACAACTCCCAAGACAAGATGAGGAGAAGGGAAAAGAAGAGACACAAGTTTTTCACCCCCATGTAGAAAGAGGCGAAGGGCTTGTAGAAGGTCCTGAATCCCAGAGAGAGACTTCCCTCCCCAAGAGTAGATGTTGATGATGAGATTCCAGCTAAGTGGTCTGACAACGAGTGATAACAACACTTAATGCGGTTTTATGGAGCCCCTTAAACTCTTTTTATGCTTTCATGATATACAGTGAGGACACTGCAAGCACTTTAGTTGGGGGTGCCCTTGTCTCCGTATTTATTTCATATTCGATATTGGGTTTGTATTATTTATATATTTATTCGAATGTTTTATATTTTATTTGGATGATTTGATTTTTTTATTTGGATGGATAATTTGATGATTTGGGTTGTAATATTGGGTATCGTGATGGTGCCTATGTTTTGTGGATTAGTCATTTTTGTTTTTTATTTCTAGCATTTTATTTTTCGTTTCAATATTGATGTTGGACAAGCCTTTTCCTGTGATAGATTGAGTGACGACATTCTTAAGGGAAAATTGTTGTGTTGAGATGTTGGAGTGATAGATGTAGGAGAAGTCTGAGTACCCGTGGCATTACGAATTGGGATTGACATCGCAACTATGGTAAAGTCTGAGTAGTCATAAGTATTACCCTCATTAGATCCCAAATGCGAAATGGCGGTTTGATTGGTGCTACCAATAGTTAATCTTGTGTGGTGAAGTACAAAATGAGCCCCCCCTCCTCCAAATTTTTTTGTGAAAGTCGAGCACGTGGAAGTGAATGATTTTGTACTACACTTTGCCCCTTTTTGTGACTCAAAATTCTTTAGTTAGTTATAGTGTGGTAAAGAACTGCTTTCGGACTTGAGTAGGAAATGCAATTGATCCTCCTAGAAAAGTTTGCATGCCATGTGTGGTGAGCTTTAGTTGACTGACTCTCATGCGTACTTGTGTCATCTAGAACTTGTCTCGTTGGTCTTTCAAAGCTAATCTTGATTACACACAGTTGGAGAAATGATCTTAGGCCGTTTTTGTGATTACTGGAAACCACTTTAGCCTAAAAAGCTGACCCATGCTTGAATGATATCCCTAGTCTCCCTTTTTGATCCAATGCACCTTTCCTTGACAACTACATTACAAGCCTTGAACCTTTTGAAAGATTACCCCTTGTAATGCCCCGCAAGATCCTCTTCCAGTCTGAGCCTTAGAACGTATTTGGTAAAGCGAAAATCCGAGTCAAAATGTTTCGAAAATATCCTCCCAAGTATGAAATACTTTTAATCGTGTGGGAATCTATTTGAGCATGAATTAAGATCATAGAGTTCCCCTAACTTATGGACGAGTTGAAAACTTTCCTATTGTTCAAGTTTTAGTGACTGTCAAAATTTGGGTCAACTAAAATCGACTATAACTCGTTGTATATGAAGAAATGGGTGTATTTATATATATATAAAATGAAATATCTTTGAATTATCTTTCCAACGATACCAATTTCGCCTAAATCCGATATCGGAGCAAAGAGTTATGCCCATTTTACTCCAGCATGTCAAGCTGGAAAACGGTGACGACGTTTCTGACGGGCTATCACTTTTCTGACGACCTTTTTGACGACGTCGTCACATTCTGACGATATTTCTGATGACGTCGTCATCCCTGGGAAGAAAATCAAGAATTGGACCCCTTTTGTGACGACCATTCGTGATGGCCTATCACGGACCTGACGGCCTGTCACGGATGGTGTCAAGAATATTTTTTCCAGCAATTCAAGGGCATTTTTGCAAGGGTATTTTGGTCACTTTCCACTTTTTTTGAGCCTCTATAAATATGAGGAACCCTCATTCAAACCCTAATTTCTCCATTTCTCTTCCAATTCTCTAAAGAGAGAATATCTAGGGTTTCAATTCAAGAACCTTAATCCTCCAAAAATTCATCCATAAATCTTCAAGCTTTCTTCAAGAATCAAGCTCCTCATAGTGTGGGCTTCAAGAATTTATTTATTTCAAGTGTGGATAAAGTTTCAAGCACTAAAGTTCATCCAATTTCAAAGGTTAAGGTATGTAGATGTTGATTCTTGGGTCCCTTTCATCCTAGAAGCTCAAGAACCCTTTTTGAAACTAAAAGATTTTTATGTTTATGAGTTGTTAATGATTTGTATGAGTTGAAATGGATGTTTAATGTAGTGTTGAGTTTTGATTTATTTTTGCCTACAAAATTTATGAGCTTTGACCCTAGTATGTGGAATTCATGTGATGTTTGTGATAGACCCTCTTGAAGTTGTTTTTCCATGTGATGTGTTCATGACTTTTGGGTGTAGAAATAGTTGAATAAGTGAAGAACGTTTACCATAGGTTTGATAAAGAGCTTAGGTGAAGCATAAGGGCCACTATAGTATGTTGAATAGGAAACCCCAAATTGTTAGCTAGTCCATGCATGCCTTAGTGAGTGAAATGTGCCAAGATAGCATGAAATCCCCAAGTAGGTGTAAAATCGGTCGTGTCTAATGGTTGTTGAAAGACCCTAGTGAACAAGTCGAGATATGATGGCTGTAAATTCCCCAATTTTGTGCTCTTTGATATATTCTGAGTTTTTAATATATGTCAGGTGGTTAGCAAGTAAATAGTAACGTGTTAGTATGAAGTTCCCCCCAAATCAAGTGATATTCAAATACATGACAAGACCGATATAGGTATGAAGTACTTGATGTAAGATCTCGTTCAATGGGGTATAATCTAATAGCATGTCTTTCCAAGGCTAGTATATGATAGTGAACCGATGTTGATGATCCTTAAAGGTTTGGAGTGACCCTTTGGTGGTTGTGATGATGAATAGAGGTCTATGTTTCCTAAATGCTTAATGCGATGTCCTAAGGATCTTGAGAGGAAAAGTATGTTATGATTCCCAACTACTTGAAGTGATTCTTTAACGATTGTGATAATACATGAATGATTGTAATGATGAATGGATGCTTGTAATGATGAATAAATGATTGTAGTGATGAATGGATGACCGTGATGATGCATGAATGATATGTGATGAAGAATGATTATGTCTTACTTTTATGTTGTCGAGTCCTGGGGGTATTTATACCCGAAAATAGAGTTGTTGTCTAGAGCCCGTGTCAGTTTCTCGATAATTCCAATCGAGCCATGATTCTCAAAACTCAGTGAACTATAGAACTCTGTATCCTCAGACAAGTGTAAAGATTAATAAAGCTCAGTAATCTCAGTTATATCTGTAATCTCTGTATCGCTAGTAATCTAGCCTCAGACCTGTAATCAGCTCAGTTCTAATAGTATTCAAGTCATTCAATCCAAATCTCAGAAGCGATTTGAGTAATCTATTCAAGCTCTGTATCGTCAGTCAGATACCATGATTCGATATCTTTTCCGTTAGATACAGAACCAAGTGATCTCAGTGTAACTCAGTCAGACCTTTTGAGTAATATGATCAGTGTCAGATTCAGTTCAGCCAGTGTTCAGTTGAGAATTCAGTTCTGAGTCTTGCAGTTGGGAGTAGAAACTCGCACCGAGCGAGCTCAAGGATGGGAACTCACCTACTAGTAGAGGGTGTGATTCTTAGAAGCAATCCTTGTTCTCCAGAACTACGTAGCCAGCGTAGGTTGAGACATCACACCTGTTAGTTGAGGGTGGATGGGAGACATCATACTTGCTAGATGAGGGTAGATGAGGTGGCTTGACCTGCTAGATGAGGGCTCCACCGTTCTCGTTTGAGGACCTGCTAGATGAGGGTCACATAGAGTTTTCTTTACCAATGGTGCATTAATGACACCCTTCCAACTGAGGCACAGGTTGGACCCCACCTGTGGTAGGTCGGGGCATGTCGGGTAAGTGACTATTTCCCACAGTTTCAATTTTAGATTGAGTCTCAGTTTACTACTATTGTTTTAGACTTTGTTTAATTTCTATTAACGAAGTTAGTTGGGGACATGTCCCATCAACTCCACAGTTTAGACAGTTAGAGGATATTCAGACGGATGTATTAGTATTCAGTTTTCAGTTTTGAGTATGTATAGATGTGTTGAACCTTATGGCAAGTTTCTGCATTTTTTTCAAATATTATGCAGTGTACAGGCACGGATATCATAAAAGGGTTAGCTTGTGGTCCTTCGGGTCCATAAGCACCGTGTGACATCTTGGAATGGGATCTCAGGGCGTTACACCCCTATTTTGAACCTTACCCTCCTTGAACTTGAAAGTGCCAACTTGAGGCTAAAAGACTAAGTTAGAGATGATGGATTTTGAAAGAAGGTGATCATGGGTCATAGTCTAATAAGTGAGTGTCTAGGAGCAAATCATTGATGGTAATTAAAAGAGAGAAAAAAAGGTAGAAACAAAAGAAAGAAAATCATGAACTTACAAAAAGGAAAGAGATGAAAACATAATGCTTTCAAAAGGTGAGTAAACTAATGTGGTAAAGATAGGCACATGTGTGATTGAGAAATGAATTAAGTGGACAATGATCCAAAGTTTGATCAAAGTTAGTGTGTTATATGGATTTTAAGGAGAGTGTAGTCACTTTCATTCTAAATGTTTATCCTACTGTCACCGGAGCTTATATTACAAGCTTGAGAAAACCCTTCAATATCTCCAACCAAGTGTCTTTGAGTTAGTAGCAATTAAAAATAAGGCAAGCATATGGCATGTTACTTATTTACATTGAGAAATTCTTTGTGAGTGTGAGTGATTACACATTAGTCCCTTGTTGCATGATTGAAACTATAGTGTGTTGGGACTTTCTTTCGTGAGGAGGCGTATAAAATAATATAGTTTGGTGATATGGTCATGTTCCAGAAATGAGGCAAAGGAGTGTAGTTGAGTCACTATTGATAGAGTTGCCTCTTGAGAGTTAGTTGTTGTTACTTGATTGTTCATCAAAGTCCTTTGCATCCTTGAAAATATGATTGATTTTGAGGGGATTTTTTTGGATACCACTTCTCGTGCTTGTTGACTAATTGTGAGTGGTAATCAAGTTCGAAATCATGGTGATCATTTGGTTGAAAAGTGTGGGCTATAAAGTTGAATAGTCTCATTGAGTGAAGTAATGTTGCTTGAGGACAAACAAGATCTTAAGTTAGGGGTGTGGATGAGTGAAAAATTTTCCACTCATTTACGTCTAAATTCTTGCACACTATGGTGAAATGATTGAATATATGAGACTAGTTCTGTATAAAATGCACTAATTTCTAGTATTTGTGATTTTATAGGTAAATTTGATGAAAAGAAGGTGAGGCAAAACTGGAAAGGAAGGGAATTTACCAAGAGATTGACAAAGGCTGAAGATAAGCTCCAAGAGACGACCCTCAGATATTGCTATTGCAATTTGAGAGTCGTGATCATGATCAGTCAAAAAGTCAGAGAGTGGCGATCGCGAGATGACCACTATGATCGCAGGGGTCGCGATCGTGACCAAGAGGGTACGATCGCAACTATCGAGCAAGCTTCCAGGGGTAGACTTGTCATTTCATGCTGTCCAGTCCCAAAATATAAAAGGCTAAACTCTTCATGACTTGAGCATCCAATTTTCCAGTTTTTGAGAGAGAAATACATTGTTATTGAGTGGAGACAATTTTTGGTTCCAAGAGTAATTTTGGTTTTTAATTGAAATTAAAGTTTAGGATTATACTTATTTTGCTTATGATGGATGAATTGAATGCCAACTTGGGTATATTTCTTTCCTTTAATTTCATGAGTAGCTAAACTTAATCTCTTGGGGTTATGTTTGATTAGGTGTTGAATAATGTGTGGGTGTTGATTGTTAGTCCAATTAATTAGTTAATTGTGATGGGTTTTGCTTTTATTCCATGTTTGAATTGAGAATTGAGAATGAAAACCCCAATTGTCTTATATCCCATATCATTCTTCAAAGAGGGATATGGGTGAGGATTAATTGTGAACAACAACTTGAATTAGCTTATTTCTTAGCATCAACTTAGAAATAAGGGTGTTATTTGAATTAGTTCTTTTCATAAGCATCATCTTAGAAATAAAGGTGCTAGTTAAGGTAGTGGATTGGTAGACTTGACATGCTCATGAGGTTTTCGAAAGAATTCACGAGTAAGATTTGGTGTTTTATTGAAAGATTAACACCAATACCCAAAATCTATCCTACCCAAAACCCTTAGCTAAAATTTAGACTAACTATTGATTACCCATGCATGGATACCACCTAGGATAGCATAACCCCAAGGTCCTTCTTAACTTGGTAACACTTCTGAATTGTTCAATCTTACAATAGCATTATTTAATATTGTGTTTGACATAATTCACTCAAACCCCCAATTTATTTTCATCCATTGGTTGAATTTGACATTACGGATTAACACTTAGTTAACTCTCAACATACTTAGGCATTGAAAACTAAATCTGCACTCCTCGAGAATTCGACCCCGACTCATAATGGGTAATTATATTGATGTCTTTCTTGCACTTAATTTGACGTATAAGTTGAGCGTTATCATTGACTCAAAAAAGGTTATATTTCAGTGGTTGGATATTTGTGAGAAGAACTTCCAAAAGCTCAAAGAGTTGTTGACTTCAACCCCTATCTTGACTTTTCTTAAGGAGGGTGTGTTTTTACCATATTTTATGATGCTTTTGGCATTGGTTTGGGTGAGGTGTTGATGCATGAGGGTAAGATGATCGTTTGTGCCTCTAATCAGTTGAAACATCATGACATGAATTACCCTACCCATGATTTTGAGTTAACACTCGTAGTTTTTGTGTTGAAGTTGTGGTGACATTACTTGTATGGAGTTCCTTGTGAGATTTTCTCGTATCATCATAGACTTCAATACTTCTTCAATCAGTGACACCTAATATGAGACAACAGTGTTGGCTTGGGTTGCTTAAAGACTATGGTCTCACCATTCTTTATCATTCTGTAAGGCTAATATGGTTGCAGATGTTTTGAGCCAAAAGATGACTAGTATGGGGAGTTTAGCTCATCTCTTGACTCAAGAGTGGCATTTATACTTAGAGGTTCAGTCTTTAGCTATACAGATGGTTAGGCTTGACATTTTAACACCCGAAAATATTTTAGCCTTTGTTGATGCCAGATCTTTTTTTATAGAGTATATTCATGCTCACCAGTTTGACAATAATAGTTTGAGGGTGATTCAAGATAAGGTGTTGAGTGGCGAGGCTAAGGCGACATCTCTTGATTTTAATGAAATTTTAAGGATTGGTGGCCGAGTTTGTGTGTTGAGGGTTTCTGTATGAGTGAGATTGATTTTGGTGGGGCGCATTGTTCCATAGACTTTATCCACCCAAGGGTGACCAGGATGTATCATTATTAGAATAGCATTACTATTGGGGTGGTATGAAGAAAGATGAAGCAAAGTTCGTAGCTCGTTGCTTGTGTTAACAGTAGGTGAAAGTCGAGCATCTGATTGAGTGGTTTGCTTCAGAGTAAAGGTGTCAATCGGGCTGGTTTGACCCGGCCCATTTAAACAACCCGGCCCGTCAGCCCCCGGGCTATAGGGTATCAGATCTCAGGCTGAGCCAATTTTAAAATTGGGCCTGGTTAACCTTGTCCGAACCAAAACCAGAAAATTGCATGTCATAGACCCAAATATGAGTGACTTTAGATATTTGACCCCAATAAGAAATGTCTTTAAAGAATAACCTTCCTTACTTTTTAAGTATGGTACAAGTACCATTTTGCCCCTGTACATCTCAAATATATTTTTAAAACTTTCCATACTTATTTGTCTCTCAAATTTTATTTTTTATTATTTTCACTTTTTATTTTTTCCTTTAATTTTATTATTCTATTTTTTATTATTTTTAGTTTTTTATTTTTTTCTTTAATTTTATTAGTCTATTTTTTATTATTTTCACTTTTTATTTTTTCCTTTAATTTTATTTTCATGTTTTAATTCATTTGTCTCAACCTTTATTTTTTTCCCAAGCATTATCTATTTCTTTTTTTTTTCTTTTTTTAATTCATTTGTCTTTAACCTTTATTTTTCTTTTATTTTTTGTTTTTATCAGTTCTCTTTTTTTCCCTCATTTTTCTCAAACTTTATTTTTATTTTTTCCTCTCATTTTTTATTTTCTCAATTTTTTTAATTCTTCGCTTTTTTCTTAATCTTTATTTTTTTCTTGCCTTTTTTTTTCTCACTCTTTTTTTTATTTCTCTATTTTGTTTGATTGTTTTTTTCTTTTTTCAGTTCTCTTTTTTTCCCTCATTTTTCTCAAAGTTTATTTTTATTTTTCCTCTTATTTTTATTTTTCTCAATTTTTTTAATTCTTCACTTTTTTGTTGATCTTTATTTTTTTCTTTCCGTTTTTTTTCTCAAACTATTTTTTGTTTCTCCATTTTGTTTGATCATTTTTTTTCTCAACTTCTATTATATTTTACTAATAAATAAAAAATTGAATAATCCGCAAAGGTATCTTGTTTTTTTGACATCAAAACAAATTTAAGGGCATAAATTATTGTTACAAAATTCTTTGAAAATTCTTGAGATAAGTCGTGTCTCTAAGGCGAGAGTTGTAAATATCTTATAAATAAAGGCATAATGTGGTAGTGTAAACTCTTATCCGTGGGGTATAATTTATTATTTGAAAGTCCTTTAGCTAAGTCTTGCCTCTAAGACAATAGTTGTAGAACATCCCGTAAATAAAGACATAGCGTGGTAGTGTCAACTCTTGTCCATGGGCCATAATTTGTAGTTTGAAAGTCCATGAGCTAAGTATTGCCTCTAAGGCAATAGTTGTTGAACATCTCATAAATAAAAATATAACGTGGTAGAGTCAACTCTTGCCCATGGGGCATAATTTGTAGTTTGAAAGTCCTTGAGCTAATTAAGTCTTACATCTAAGACAAGAGTTGTGGAACATATCATAAATGAAGACATAACGTGGTAGTGTCAACTCTTGCCCATGGGGCATAATTTATTAATTGAAAGTCCTTGAGCTAAGTCTTGCCTCTAAGGCAAGAGTTGTAGAACATTTCATAAATGAAGACATAACGTGGTAGTATCAACTCTTGTTCTTGGGGCATAATTTGTAGTTTAAAAATCCATGAGCTAGGTCTTGCCTCTAAGGTGGTAGTTGTAGAACATCTCATAAATAAAAAAATAACGTGGCAGAGTCAACTTTTGCCCATGGGGCATAATTTGTAGTTTGAAAGTCCTTGAGCTAATTAAGTCTTACCTCTAAGGTAAGAGTTGTAGAACATCTCATAAATGAAGACATAACATGGTAGAGTCAACTCTTGCCCGTGGGGCATAATTTGTAGTTTGAAAGTCCTTGAGCCAAGTTTTGTCTCTAAGGCAATAGTTGTAGAACATCTCATAAATGAAAACATAACATGATAGTGTCAACTCTTGTCTGTGGGGCATAATTTATAGTTTGAAAGTCCATGAGCTAAGTCTTGCCTCTAAGGCAATAGTTGTAGAACATCTCATAAATGAAAACATAATGTGGTAGAGTCAACTTTTGCCCATGGGGCATAATTTATAGTTTGAAAGTCCTTGAGCTAATTAAGTCTTGCCTCTAAGGCAAGAGTTGTAAACCATCTTATAAATGAAGATATAACGTGGTAGTGTCAACTCTTGCCCGTGGGGCATAATTTATAGTTTGAAAGTCCTTGAGCCATGTCTTGCCTCTAAGGCAATAGTTATAGAACATCTCATAAATGAAGACATAACGTGGTAGTGTCAACTCTTGCCCGTGGGGCATAATTTGTAGTTTGAAAGTCCTTGAGCCAAATATTTCTCTAAGGCAATAGTTGTAGAACATCTCATAAATGAAAACATAACGTGGCAAAGACAACTCTTTCCTGTGGGGCATAATTTGTAGTTTGAAAGTCCCTGAGCTAATTAAGTCTTGCCTCTAAGGCAAGAGTTGTATAACATCTCATAAATGAAAACATTACTTGATAGTGTCAACTCTTTCCCGTGTGGCATAATTTGTAGTTTGAAAGTCCTTGATCTAATTAAGTTTTGCCTCTAAGGCAATAGTTGTAGAACATCTCATAAATGAAGACATAACATGGTAGAGTCAACTCTTGCCTGTGGGGCATAATTTTTTGTTTGAAAGTCCTTGAGCTAAGTCTTGTCTCTAAGACAATAGTTGTAGAACATCCCATAAATCAAAATACAATGTGGTAGTGTCGACTCTTGCCTGTGGGGCATAATTTGTAGTTTGAAAGTTCTTGAGCTAATTAAGTCTTGCCTTTAAGGCAAGAGTTGTAGAACATCTCATAAATGAAAACATAATGTGGTAGTGTCAACTATTGCCTGTGGGGCATAATTTGTAGTTTGAAAGTCCTTGAGCTAAGTCTTGCCTCTAAGGCAATAGTTGTAGAACATCTCATAAATGAAGATATAACGTGGTAGAGTCAACTCTTGCCCGTGGAGCATAATTTGTTGTTTGAAAGTCCTTGAGCTAAGTGTCGCCTCTAAGACAATAGTTGTAGAACATCCCATAAATCAAAATATAATGTGGTAGTGTCGACTCTTGCCTATG
Organism: Capsicum pubescens; assembly: GCA_030864215.1. NCBI lineage: Eukaryota > Viridiplantae > Streptophyta > Magnoliopsida > Solanales > Solanaceae > Capsicum > Capsicum pubescens. The sequence continues at coordinate 79,433,159 of CM061549.1, read as the reverse complement.
AAACGTAACTTGTTTTTTGAAAGTATTTGAGCTAAGTCTTGCCTCTAAGGAAATAGTCGTAGAACATCTCATAAATAAAAACATAACGTGGTAGAGTCAACTCTTGCCCGTGGGGCATAATTTGTTGTTTGAAAGTCCCTAAGCTAAGTCTTTCCTCTAAGGTAAGAGTTATAAAATATCTCGTAAATCAAAATACAATGTGGTAGTGTCGACTCTTGCCCGTGAAACATAACTTGTTGTTTGAAAGTCATAAGACTTGCCTCTACAATATAGTAATGTCAACTATTGCCCATGAAACGTAGTTTATTGTTCGAAAGTCATAAGTCTTGCCTTTATAATGTGATAGTGTCAACTCTTACTCATTAGATGTAACTTGAATTGAAGAAATCGAAGAAAAGAACAAACATAATAAATTACGGAAACAGAAGAAAATGAAGAAAAATATTAAAAAAACAAAATTCACAGAAAATGTAGAAGTTGAGAGAGAATAGAAAGAAATAGAGGTTGTTTAAAAAAAGAAAGATTAAATAAAAATAAAGGTCGAGAAAAATTTAAAAAGAAAAAAATCAAAGAAAAAAAATTATAAAAGTAGACGTTGAAAGGTGTAAAAAAAAGTAAGGGTTGAGAAAAACTAAAAAAGAACAAAAAAAAAAAAGAGGAAAGAAAAAAGAAAAAAGAAAAAAAATATAAAAGAAAAATAAAAGTTGAGAGGAAAAAAGAAAAAAAGTAAGGGTTGAGAAAATTAAAAATAAAAAGAGAAAAGAAAAAATAAAAATCAAAGTAAAATTAAAAAGAGAAAAAAAAAGTTGAAAGATATAAATATGGAGTTGTTATGCATTATGAGGATCATTTATGTAATTTACTCCATTGATTAGGGGCAATTTTGTCTAAAAATATATTAGTTAATCGGTAAAGGCTATTTTGAGGAAGCTTTTTTATTTGGGGCTAAAATTTGAAAGCCACCCCAAATTGGGTCTATTTTTGAGATTCACCCGACCAAAACCAGTCCAGGCCCGCCGGTTAATCGGCCCTTCCCGAAAACTTTTTTTAAAAAAAATCGATTTTTGATCGTTGGGCCCAATGGCTATATGGCCGTTTTTTGGTCCAAATGGCTACTTAGCCCCTTTTAATTAAAAAAAGGTTTTTTTCATTTAAAATATTTTTTTAAACCCAAAAAAAATTCTATAAATACCCTACACTTTCAAATCATTTTCCACACAATTTTCATTCTTTCAAATCTCATTATCTCTCAAATCTCAATTCTCAAAATTCAAATATTCTATATATTTCCTAAAGTGTTCAATTTAATTTTTTTATTTTGCGATTACAAAGTACGAATGTAAGTTTCTAAAGTCGCAACTTTTGGATACTTCCAAAATTTGGTATTGTCGTTCCATCTCTTACTTTTAATTTTTAATTAGTGTATTAATTGTTAAATATTTAATTTTATTATATTTGTGTATTTTAAATTTTTTTAGTTTGATTTATATTACGGATAAATTAAGAAACCTCACCACTAAAGTGTAAAAAAATTTTGTCCCGGAAGTGGTAGTGATAGAAAAAAGTGAATTACTGGCGGTAGAAGTTGTTCAAGTAGTAGATATACCCGTGTGCCTCCGCCTCCGATACCGCTTAGACAACTTTTTGAGGAAGAAGTAGGTGTAGGTGCTCACGATATGGATTACGTAGATACTTAGGAAAATTACAGTATAGAAGAATAAAATGAAGTAGATGCGGTAGATTTAGATGAAGATGCTGAAAATATTGGTGAGACACCCGCAGTAGGAAATGCTAACGTTAGATTTGAATCGGTTAATCGCCCTCCCCGTGCCCCAAAAGCTTGTAGAACAACTAGTATTGCATGACAAATTTTTACACGTATAGGAGATATTGAGGTGCAATGCAATATTTGTCAACAAGTATATAAGCATAAAAGCGGAGGCAAGTAAGGGGGTACGAGTGCGCTAATGAGACATATAAATGATAATCACGAAAGAGAGTTATTTATCGCAAAAGGTGGTGAGGCTGTTGGTGGACCAACACAAACTAGAATGGACTCAGCAACCGGTCAGGTAATTAAGAATTATAATAAATATAGGGACCGGGAAGAAATAACAAAAATAGTAGTTGTGGGTTGTTTGCCTTTCAGTTTTCCTTCTTCGGATACGTTTATTCATTATATTCAAGCAATTTATAATCCTATGTTTAATGGTATTCCTACAGGTACTTGTCGGGACGATACTTTTAGATTTCATTCACAACATATTTTTTATTTATCTACATTGTTAAAAAATATTCAATGTAGAGTGACTCTAACCTCTAATCTTGATCGTATTATTAATAAAAATAATTATTTAACCATTACTTGTCACTGGATAGATAGTAATTATGTTATGCAAAAACGTATTCTTGCTTTTTTGTATGATGAATATCGTAGACATACAGGAGAATTTATTGCTGATTCGATTAGTAAAGTTGCAGAATTTTATGGTATTGAAAAAAAAGTCTTATGTATTGCTTTTGATAATGCTTCTAACAACAAGACTGCTATTACAAAGTTAGAAGCTAAGCTCTCTCCGCCGTTACCTGAAATATTTCATGCTAAGTGTGCTTGCCATATATATAATTTAATTATAAGAGATGGTCTTGAATTTTTTGAGCTTTATATTGAAAAAATTTGGCTTGTTGTTGGCTTTATTCAAGAAAATAATCGAAGAAAAAGAATTAGAGAATTTAAAGTTAAATGTCAAGAAAATGGACTTAGACCGATATTGATGCCGGAAGAATGTGATACTAGATGGAATGCTACGTATGGTTATTTTAAAACTTGTCATGCTTATAGAGTTCCTATTACACTAACTTTTAACCAACATTGTGGTTCATTTGCTGATTCGGTTGAATGTATGCTACATGATTCTGATTGGACTGTAATTGATGATCTTGTTAAGTTTTTGGAAAAAATTTATATAGCTACAATTGAATTTTCTGGTGCTTATTATTCTACTGTTTGTAATATTTTAGCATATATAGACGATATTTCTGGTTTGCTCAAAGAATATAAGAATAAAGAAGGTTACAAAGAAGCTGCTGGTGGTATGTTTGCAAAATTTTAAAAATATTTTTTCTGATTCCCCCTATTTACTTGGTTGGTGCTATACTAAATCCGTGTATGAAATATAATACTATGTGCCACTTTAGTACTCTTATTTATTCTAACTTAGAGATAAATACTAACAATGATTCTGATAATGAAGAACAAGAATAACCAGATTTGTGGACAACTATGAGTGATGCGAACCTTTACATAGATAAATTATATAACCATTATGATGATTTACTTAATTTATCTGTACCGACAAATATCACTCCAACTGTCGCTCCTCATCCTCCCGAGGAGCCATCATCTTCTAAAAGGCCGGCACATTGTGGTTTTCCTGATTACGTTTATGATTTAAATGTTTGGAACAGTTTTGAGGAGGGAACTTACACAATAGCTTCTCGGGAAGATTTTAAGTATTATCTCCGAACGCCGATAGAGGATTGTATATGACAGATCAACGCGTTGGATTCGTGGAAGAACAATGAAACACAATATCCTGTGCTTTCAAGATTAGCTAGAGATATATTGAATGTTCCAATGTCAACTGTTGCATCAGAGAGCGCTTTTAGTCAGGGACGACAACCGACACTCTTAGGGAAGAAATGCTATGAATGTTCTAGTTTGCCTTAGAGATTGGATTAGAGCGAAACGAAGAAATCAAGGAATGGTGGTGGAGTCGAAAGACGAACAAAATCTTAAAAAAATTATGACTTCGAGGGAGAACTCAACACAATCAAGTCCAATACATGGTTTTTCCCCCATTGACTTTGACTATCCTATGTAAGTTCCCGTTAATGTTAACATGGATTAGTTGGAAAAAATGATGAGAACTTTGTAGTTTTTTCATTCATGTACATTATAAATTTTGAATCATTTTGCAATCAATAAAATATAACATTCATTCACTCCTTACTTTGTAATTTTTTCCATTTAATGATTTAAATTGAATTTCTAGTTTAAATTAAATACTTAGTTTTAATATATTACTAATTTACTATCAAGTATTATTAATTTATTATATTAAGTAGCATAATATATTTTTTAAAGTAATACATATATCTTGAATGGTACGTATATATGTGTATGCATTTTCTATAGACTCTAAAGTAGTATATATTTAACGTATACATGTGTATATGTTTTATAAATTAGTATATAACTATATATATAGTATGTGTGTATATTGTAGTATATGTTTTATTTAAAGTAGTACATATATTGAATGGTACGTATATATGTGTATATAATTTCTATAGACTCTAAAGTGGTATATATTTAATGTATACATGTGTATATGTTTTATAAATTAGTATATATATATATCATTATATTGTAGTAAATATATTGTAGTATATGTCTTACTTAAAGTAGTACATATATATTGAATGGTACGTATATATGTGTATATATTTTCTATAGACTCTAAAGTAGTATATATTTAACGTATACATGTGTATATGTTTTATAAATTAGTATATAACTATATATATTGTGTGTGTGTATATTGTAGTATATATATTGTTGTATATGTTTTATTTAAAGTAGTACATACATTGAATGGTACGTATTATGTGTATATATTTTCTATAGACTCTAAAGTAGTATAAATTTAACGTATATATGTGTATATGTTTTATAAATTATTATATATATCATTATATTGTAGTATATATCTTGTAGTATATGTTTTATTTAAAGTAGTACATATATATTGAATGGTACGTATATATGTGTATATATTTTCTATAGACTTTAAAGTAGTATATATTTAACGTATACATGTGTATATATTTTATAAATTAGTATATAACTATATATAGTGTGTGTATATATTGTAGTATATGTTTTATTTAAAGTAGTACATATATATTGAATGGTACGTATATATGTGTATATATTTTCTATAAACTCTAAAGTAGTATATACTTAACGTTTACATGTGTATATGTTTTACAAATTAGTAAATATATTATAGTATATATCTAATAGTATATGTTCTATTTAAAGTAGTATATATATTTAACTAACGTTTAGTCGTATACACGATTACATGTGTAATTGTGTATATGTGTATATATTTTTTAAATTCTAATGTAGTGTATACTATATATATAGTGTATATATATTATTTAACGTATTTAAAATGTATATAGGTGGGTATATATAGTGTGTATTGGAGAATTTTTTTTTAATTTTTTTCGGTTTTGATCGATTTTGACCGGATTTTGGATCGGTTTTGATCGAGTTTAGGCTGGTTGGACCGGGTTAGGTGTAGTTGGACGGTCCCGGGTTATTTCTTAAAATTTTACTATTGGTCCCAGAACCAAACCGACCCGTTTAACCTGGCCCAAAACTAGACTGGCCCATAAACCATTTAAATGTGATGGGCCGGTTCCGGGTTGACCCGGCCTAGCCCCGTTAACAGGCTTACTGTAATACCCCGCGATTTTCCTAGCTTAAACTCGCCCCAAATAAATGTCAAGGTTAGCTCTTAGAATAAATGATGTTTAATTTATGTGGAATTCTCTAGATTTGAACTTTCCATGGCGTAGGAAATTGAATAAGCTTTTCAATGATATAAGATTTGCCTAAATTCGATAACCGGGTAAGAAGTTATGGTTATTTTAAGTTCCAGTCCTAAATCACCGTCAGTTGAACCCTTAGCGCGTCGCGGAGCAGTGAAAATCCCAATTGTCATTTTTCAGTGGCCCTCCGCAATTGCACCGCATCGCGGAGAGGGCCAATTTCCCCTTTTCCAAATTACAGTATGACCTCGCGATACTAGCGCGTCGCGCCACTGGTTAAAATGACAAACATAAGGGCTCCGTAATTGTGGCGCGTTGCGAAGGGAGTCCATTTTCCATTTGTCCAATTTCCAGTGAGCCACCGCAATAGTGGAGCGTCGCGGTGGCCACCCAGTTCGCAAAATATTGCGTTTTTCAATTTCGTTTAGGAGTTTAAAGAGGACATTTTGGTCATTCTCTCAGACCCTAGTCCGTCTTAAACAACAAATTAAACCCCTCTAAACTACTTTGCATTCAATTTTCATTTATTTCTCTCAAAGCAAAAACCCCAGTTCATCAACTTCCTCCCCAAGCAACTTAAATTCCTCCATTAATCTTCCAAGGCAATTCAAGATTTAGAATTCCCAAGTCAAGTACTCCAAGAATTCATCCCCAAAGCATCAATAAAAATCCAAGATTCAAGTTTTCATCAAAGATCATCAATTCAAGGTATGTGGGGTTTGAACAAAGATAAATCTTCCGTCCTTGTGCCCAAAGTTATATTTTTCAACAAATTTCTTATGATTTGAATTTGGGGTTTACACCCATTGTATCTTATTGGTGATTTTGAGTATGATACGATTGAATTATGAAATCCCATGTTTTTTTTTAGTTAAAGAATGCTCTTTTATGATTTTGAATACCATGAGCATAATTTGAGATATTGTTTACAGCTTTTCAATTGAATTGAGCATGATATTGTGATTTAAAATCATTATTTTGATACTATTGAAGCATGGACTATTATCCAAGATTGATTATTATGATTTCACGAAAGTTGGTGCTATAAGCATTTTATGAGCAAGATTATTTACAGTTTTCAGTACAACTTTGATTTTTTTATCATTGGTTTAGCTTTGGAATCCACACTATAGATTATTACAATTTACAGAAACTCAGAAAAGTTTTGTATACAGACTTACTAAAGTCAGTGCATAAATGGGTTTTCATATAAATCCTTATGCTAGTTTTAAGAAGTGGATTTCTAATGATTTTGAGCATACAGATCTTAAAGGAGTAGTATTTAGCACCGAGCGGAAAGTGTGGGATTAGCGTGCCCTATCTTCCACAGAACTACGTAGCCAACGTAGGTACAGACTCAGATTATTCCCATTTATATAGATGACAGATTTAGCTTGTGATCGATCACCTGGATTAGGTTATACTCCCCGGTAAGAGTATGACACCTCTCCCCAATGTGAGGTTTCCTCCTTAGGAGGTCAAGACATTGGACTCCATGTAGCTCACATGGTTTATGTCGGTTAAGAGAACCTCCCTGCTAGTAAAAGATACACAGCTTCACAGATAAAGTATTTTTTCCTAATGTTTTGAAAGAATCCCCTGGAAGAATAAATTTTCAGATATGATTTGAGAACAAGAACAAAATTCAGATTTTAGAACTAAGTGTAATAGCTCACAAGATTTAAATTACATATTTATTATTCATGATTTGACTTTCAGATTTCAGATTTACTCAAGCTATGTGAGTCATTTACATTTAGCATGCATGATTTGATAAACTGTGATGATATTATTTACTTATTGCATGCACCCCGATATACTCAATACATTCTCAAAGTACTGATCCACATATACATCTATGTGCTACATTGTCTCATAATGTAGGTTCAGATGCTCAGTCTCAGCAACGACAGTGATTTTTAAGCATCATATCTACATCCCTATAGTTGGGGAGTCCTCATAGTTCGAGGGCTTAGTTATTCAGATTTACCATTTATTAGTAGATTTCTTCGTTATTCATTTCAGACAGTTAGAGTCAGCTAGGGCCTGTCCCAGTGGCTCTCTAGATTCAGCTAGTAGAGGTTTGTCAGACTACCAGATTCAGTCTTAGATCTCAATTGTCGTATTCAGACTTTTCAATATTTGTTTAATCGGATTGATGAGATTGGTACTTTTAGATATATTCAGATTATTCAGAAAAATTAACATATTTTATCATGACTTTATACTTATATTTCCCCATGTTGAGATTCAGATGTTTTAGAAGGCAGCCAAGGTTAGCTCAGGACTACTTGTAGTTTAGAGAACCGTGTGGCATCTCGAAAACTAGATTTTAGGGCGTTACACTTACTTCAGAGGTTACCCATTCCTGAGTGAAAGTGGGATCAGACTTTGTAGGTAGGTTGCTTGACAACATTTGGATCATCGTGGATTGATTGACCATATTTTCCCATTTCATACCTATCAGATTTCCTTCAGTGCCGAGAGATTGACTCGTATCTATGTTATGAGATAGTTCATCTGCATGGGGTACTCGTGTCTGTTAATTCAGATGGAGGCTCAGTATTCATTTCTAGATTTTAGAGGACGTTTCAAGAGGATTTGGGTGCTCAGGTTGACCTTAGCACAACTTTCCACCCCTAGATTGATGGTCAGTCGGAAGGACTATTCAGGTTTTGGTGGATATGCTCCATGCATGTATGGAATTTGGAGGTCAGTGGAAGCAACATTTAGCCTTAGTTGAGTTTACTCATAATAATAGCTACCATTAGAGTATTGAGATGGCACTTTTTGAGGCGTTGTATGGTAGGCATTGTCAAATTTTGATTGGTTGGTTTGAGACTTTCGAAGTTAGACCCCGTGGTATCGAATTGCTTTGCAAGTCTTTGAAAAGAGTTTGAGTGATTCTGCATAGGCTTTAGGCAACCCAGAGTAGGCAAAAGAGTTATGCAAACCTCAAACGTCGTGCTTTAAAGTTTGGGATTGGTGATCGATTTTTCCTTCGTGTGTCATCTTTGAAGGGCGTAATGAGGTTCAAAAAGAGGGACAAGTTAGCTCAAGGTTTATTGGACCTTTTGAGATACTTCGAACAATTGAGGGGTTGCTTATGAGTTGGCCTTACCTCTAGACTTTTTGGTTGTTCATTCAGTTTTTCATGTATCTATGCTTCGACGTTATATATTAGATAAGTCTCACGATTTCATTAGGACTCGTTTCAGTTGTATGAGAGGTTGACCTTTGTAGAGGAACCAATATCCCTTTTAGCTAAAGATCTTAGATGTCTGGATTCTAGAGATATTCATCTGGTTAAGGTTTAGTAGAGACACTTTCCTATTGGGGAGGCGATTTGGAAGGTCGAGTCCAACATGCGTAGTAGTTACCCTCAGTTTTTTACTGATTCATGCATTTTCTTGCCTTTTAGTTTAAAGACGAACTAAAGTCTTAGTGGTAGCTACTGTAATGACCTAATTTGTGAAGTTTTGCTTTTTATGTGATTTGACTATTTTGCCCTTTCCTTTAGTTACTACATGTTAATTTTAGAGTGTGAGATGGTTGGCACAGTTTCCAATGCCTTTAGGAGGGTTTTAGGAGAGTTTAAGATTTTTAGGTGCTTTAAAAGTCCTATAGTTGACTTCGATCAACATTGATGTTTTGAGTACCTGATGGAGATTCGGACGATTCATTAGATCCAAAATATCGAATTTAGATTAGTATCGGAGCTGGTTCGGGTTTGAAATCTTTATTTACAATTCTTCGTTTGAAAACTAGTGAAATTTGCCTAAAAGGGATCCCGGGGGTTAATTTGTTGAAAATAGTATTTTTTTTCGAAAATCCAGCATTTCCATAGAGTCCAGAACATCAGAAGTAGTATGGTAGCATTTATAGTTTTTTCCAATGAATTTGTGAACAAATTTTGAGGGCCCATTTGAAAACATTTCTTCACATGAAAAGTCTATTGGTGCAGCATTTTCTGGTGCATCAAGCCTTTCATTGTGATCTTGTGGCGACGTGTTGCGATTGCGGGCCTCGATGACAACATTCATCATGATCGCGTGGAGGTGGTACCACAATCGCGATAGGTTAATTGATAGATCGGGTCGGATTGACTTATTGCGGTCATGAGGCCCAGCCATGTGACCTTGATGACCAGTCCAATTGTTGGTAAAGGTTAGGGGTCCACAATAGCGAGACACTATTCAGAGAACAGTATAAATATTTGTTTTTCGCGATTTTACTTCATTTTTGAACCTCTAAGCTTCGGAAAAGACGATTTTACTAGGGTTTCTCCATCCTTTTCGTGTGGGTAATTTCTAAACTCGTGTTTCAATTATTTCCTATGGATTATGTCTTCGAAAATACCTTTTAATCTCGAATTTGAAATGGATTTTTGAAGTTTTCATCGGTAAAGCTTAAAAATGAGTTTTCTTTGATTCAGACCTCGTTTTTATCTCATTTTTGCATGGGTTTTCAACTGTAGACTTCTATAACCTTTGGAAATGTGTTTCTAAAATAAAATTTTGGTTTTACCTCTTTCATTTTCAATCCTTTTTAACTCGTTTTGGACCCAACTTAAATATGGGCTATATGGGTATCATTAGCTTTCTTTTAATGCATAGATGTTATGTTTGTACATTTTAGTTGATTCCAAGGCCTTTTGAAAGGGGAAGGCTCCGTGTTGAGGACTATAGGCTTGGATTTCAACGCTTTGAGGTAGGTTATGGCTTAACTTTCTTCAGACTGGGTTAGGTAGTTAATAAATAAGTAAAGCATGCTATAGGTTGGAGGAAATAACTATGAGCATTATTTTTCGATCTATTATATATTGTGTGATGCCCATGTGGGGGCTTATATTGTTGTTGTTATTGACTTGTGATATTATATATTATGTGTTGCCCTTGTGGAGGCTTTATTTGATATCATTGGCCTTACTGGTGCATTTAAATGCCTTTATTCTTAATGTGATGCCCATGCGGGGGCTTGAATAGATATTGTAAGTCTTATTGAGCATTGTTTGTCGTTATCATGATCGAGTTTTAGGTTGATATGATATTACTGATGTCGTACATAAATATTTAATCCAATGGTGCCAAACTAGAACCGATATCATGAAATATTGACATACTTAGTTGATTTTTGGACTCACTTATACACGTATTGAATGGATTTGTTATCTTTAAATTTATTTGATTGTGAGCATTATATCCTCATTTATGCATACGCATTTATGAGATATCGATACCTTTGAGGACATTAATTTTTGAAAGAAAACGAGACACTTTTAAAATGCCTAGATCGAGGGATGTGTCGGTCAGATAATTGAGTTATGAGATTGAGATAGGTGGAAACTTTGAGATAGTATACAGATTGAATCCCCAGTGGGTCCTATTTTGGGAGCATTGAGGTTCGATAGGTATGTATACTGAAAGTCATATGATGACTTTCAAAACCATTCATTTCATCATCCCTTCTATTGCATGTGCATGTGCATTTCATGTGTTCCTTTTATGTCTTACTTAATGTGTAATCAATTTCTATGTACTTTTGTGTATGTTGTTTTCCTTTGATTTTCATATATATATTAGAACTATTAGTGAAGACGGTGTGAACTACCGTTTGGAAACTTTTCTATTTGCAGGTGACGTGCTCATAGTATTTCTTTTCTTGTATTATTTTTCTACTTTGCTCTGTCAGCCTATGATATCTACTGAGCACAAATGGATCGTACTCACTCCTACAGTTTCATTGCAGATCCTAGTACGAGTACAATGCGCGGTGATTGATTTCGTGTGGATCTGAGTTGGTGATTTCGAGATGCTGGCACGCTCTAAGTCTTTCAGAGTTGACTCCAAGCCTCCTGTAATCTATTTTAATTTCTTTATTAGTTTTCGAAGACACAGAGTTGTTCTTTCGATATTTTGTGTGTATTTATCAGATGCCCTATACTTATGACACTAGATTTGGAAAATTTTATGTATTTTGTTCAAACTTCCGGAAAATTTGTATGTGTTGACCTGACTTCGTTTTAGAAGTCTCGTCTTGTCTTATATAATTTTTGTTTTCGAATTTTCCTTGCTTTGGATGATTGGCTTGTCTAAAAAGTTGAGTTGAGGTAGACATCGTCATGACCTCAACTTTTGGATCATGATAGATGCCCTTTCAACAACTAAGGCAGAATCTTTATTAATGCATATTTTTCGATTGCTTCTTATTGTTGCAAGGCTGCGACATTATATTCATTCGGTTTAACTCTACAGTTGCTCAGAACTGGTTGTCGTAAGTAACCTTTGTCTTGCAGGTTGATATAGCATTTCCAACTCAACGTAGTAATGTCCAAACCAGTTTCTTGATTTCTTTGACAGAATACTTGGCGATGCTGAAATAATACAAGGTCTAGTGGTGCAGAATATGATAAATTTGTTGTAAATGACTAGTAACTGCGCATGTGAAATTATATTTTAAGCTAATCTTGTAACATTTGCTCCGTTGTCAATGTGAATGTTGTATTGACATATATCTAAAATTGAAAGCTTAAGTTGAAGTACAGTCTGAAATTTTTTATTAAAAAGTTAAAGGGCTTCTAAATTGGCCTCTTCTTGCTCTCAACAGCTTCCTTAAGTTTCTTTCCAAGTGCATATGCCAAAGGAGGCGGAACAGCATTTCCTATTTGCCTGTGCTTGTGTAAAATGTTGCCAGCAAATTGGTAGCTGTCTGGGAAACCCTGCAATAGAAAATTATAGTATTGATTATAATCCCATCAAAGGCATCCATCTTTAGTGAATACAATACACTTTCTGCACCTATTCACCAATTTTGAGTTGTTTAATCTTTATGTTTGAAAATGATAACTCTTATATCCTTAGTTAGCTAGCACAAGTCCCATATTGTCATGCATTGATGAGAAAACTACATTCATTTTCACTTGACATCTTTAGATATTCTAAAATGTGTTAATTTTGTAAGACTTACTTGAGAACGTGCACATTCACGAACTGTAACAATCCTATTTTGCTCTGGATGAAAGCACATCCCCACCTTACCCATCGGCTGGGGGTCTGTAATGGAAGTGGGGAAGTTGCCATCCCAATCCAACCTTCCAAAGAGACCCTTCCACTGGTTGTGCCTCTTTGCAGTGTTAGGAAGGCACCATGGAATCAAATCAACTAGTTGACCATTAGATAGTTTAACCTGCAACACAAAACGCAAAAATCTTATAGACCTACTAAACCCTTAAAATCACATAGCATATTATTTCATCAAAAGCAATGTGTGACTGCCACAACACCTTTTCATCCTGAAGGTCACGCCAATCAGCTCCTGGCCGCTTGGGGATTCTTTGGCACCTGATTAGGTTAAGCTCGTTCATCTCTTTTGAAATGTGATCTGATAAAGTTATTGAGCTGCCACAAATTTTCTTTTGGAACCAGGATACTGGGTCACCTAGATACTGCATTAAGAGGGAACAGCATAAATAAGTAAGAACTAGGCCGTGGAATGATAGGGTAGTCTATTGAAATAAACGCAGTGTTGCCCTTTCTTTCCAGTTCTCTAGCCAATTCCTGGAAAATGGGAAGGGGTTCAAAGAAATTCTAGTTTATTACCTCTATACAAGTCTTGCATGCACCATTGCCAACAGCAGGAAGATCTCCAATTGTGTCTCTGACAGTAAGTGCACGGAATGGAGCTCCACTAGCAGTACTTCTCACAGCTGCATAGTGTGAAGTTTCAGATAATGCGATTTTTAGCTCTGGGGCAGCAAAAACATGCATTGGTTCTGGCCACTCTGGAAGAAGCTCCTCTGGGGAGGCAGCCCAAATAAATGCTCTCTTTCTAGACTGAGGAACTCCAAATGCTCCAGCTTCAAGGATACCAAACCTAACCTGATCACAAGAAAATTAATTCAGTTTTGATAATTAGCAATATGTAGGCATATACATGTGTATATGCATGAGAGAGAGAGAGCAACAATATGTACCTGATAACCCATCTCAAGAAGGGAAGCAACAGTTAAGCGAAATGTTTGTTTTTGGTTGAACGACACGAAATTCCTAACATTCTCCAAGAGAAAGAACTTAGGCCGATAATAATCAGCAAAGGACAAAAATGCCAGAATCATCTCACACTGAACTTTACTCCAGGTGCTCTGATTAAATCTATTCATTCCAGAAAATCCCTGCAAAAGAACACACCATTTAAGCTACAGGTTTTACTAAACATCACGGTAGATGTGAAAGAGCTTAACAAACCTGACAAGGAGGGCCTCCATTTATGAAATCAACTTGTCCAGGCAGAGGCAAACTATTCAGTTCGTTCTCATCCATTGCTGTAGCTAATTCAGAAGCCTCTAAAGTTGAGATACAGTCATCAGAATCTCCGCACTTCTGCATGACAGCCCTGAATTGAAACCATTATCGGATCATTACTGCTATGTACTTACATATGTTCATAAAGGAAAGACTAAAGATCGTATACCCAGAGACCTACCTCAGAATCACATTGCAATTATGTATGAACACCTTTGTCTTTGGATGATTAAGTCTAAATGCATCTCCAGCAGGCTCTTCATATTCAATTGCCCAATTTGTATCTGTGACACCTGAAAGAATGAAATTTTCAGACAAAAGTTCAACCTGCATCCTTAAAACTGCAAATAAACAGAGAAGGATGTTACCTGAATGCTGCAGCCCCTCAGACAAGCCACCACAACCAGCAAAGATATCTAGTGTGGCCAAACGGTTCTGTGGAGAAGCTTCATTTAGTTCCCCAACTTCATCCTCTCCTTCTTTGCCCTTCCCCTTCCTCTTCCTAGATGCTGTATCATCTAGCTTAATTTTTGAGAATTTCAGCTTTATCTGAGTTGGTAACTGCTCAAAAGAATAATCAACTTAGACTTCACAAGAATAACAAAATTCAAAAACAAATAGGGTAGATATATGAAAGGTAGAGTGCATTGTACTAAAAGGACTTTGACCAATTGCTGTTAATAAGAATGCACGAGTATAAATTATGAAATGGGTACCTTTTTAAGGGATCCATTCGATGGATCGTACAAATATTCACAAAAGAAAATGTGGTCGAAGATGGCAGGGACATCTTCAGACGAAATATCATACTTCTTCCTCACTTCACATTTACCTTTGATGATTTCTACAGGAACTGTACGTATTTCCTCACTGTAATAGATCTGGAAGAGCAGCAATCAGAAAATCGCAAGTGCAGGAAGGTTTGCATGGGTAGAGAAGTAAAATTCCCTAATAATTACCTAGCTGATTAAAACAAACTTCCTAACATGACATAGTAAAAGAATTATATATTTACAACTCTAACCAGCTATTAGTGTGGAGACAAGTCATATTATTGCGTAGCATATACCTCCCGAATATCAGAAGAGTACGCCCTATCTGAAGAAATATCCTCTGGTCTGAAGAACCTCCTGACTTTGACGTTTGTAGAATCTACTTTAGCTTGTTTAGATCCCTTGGGACCAACAATTTCTAGTAATTGACAAACTACATAGGCCATCAACCCCACATTTCTTCCAGCTTTGAAAGTTCCACTTCCCACTCTTTCTGCAGCAAAGTGATCGGGACTTACATAAACAAAGTCATCAATTGAATACTCAGTTCCCAGATATACAAAACTGGAGTTGGACATATCCAACTTGAAGGATTCCTTTTCCCGATCAGTTCGCTGCAACTCACAGGAGTAACATAAACCATTACCAAGACCCATCTTATCAAACGGGAGTCTGAAGAAAGCACCTCTTTCAGGGCGATAAATGCTTTTGCAATAAAATTGAGTTGGCAATCCATTCCTCCTCCTATCTTCTGCTTTTTCCCTATCAAGTTTATCAGCATCAGCATTTGCTTTTCTATGCTGGTGTCCCCAAGGCATCATTCTGATATTGACAGCTATACCTTCTTTGACATCCCCTAGTTGCAGATTCATGCATTCGTTGATCAAAAATACCTCTCTCTCATTAGCTGCATTTCCAAGTACAGTGTCAGATCCTCGTTGCATCATTCTTCCATGAAGCATTTTGCTACCATCCGATTTTTCAAACATGTATTCAACAAAGAAAATAGAAGGAATTTCATCCGGTTCATCATGTTCCACTAGAACTGAATCCCCAACAGCAATCTCATTTCCACGAACTCTGGCCCTTTTAAACAAAAGCTCACCAGAAGCTGTTTTACCCATGGATTCCCCATCCCAGTTTATTTCTTTGCTGTCAGAACGTGACTTAATCTGCCTTCTTGTAGAGGAAGGTGTATGAGTTTTCGCTGGAACATCCAAGTTCTCCTCCGGAGCATCATCCTCTTCATTTTCCTCCTGCTCATTTGCTTCCTCATCATCCTTCACCTCAGAATCAACAACCTCCTTTGACACCTCAGGTGAGTAATTGGAATAGTATTCCCCCCATATTCTGTTGATTAGCCTTGTTGTAGTAGCCTGCATAGCTTTCCTTTGTACAGATGGTGCCATAGATGCTCTAGGGTTTAAATTCTGTTCATGTCTCTGCATCACCTTCTTCTTCTTAATCAACCATTTTGTATGGTGCCTCTCTTCCATTTTTTTTGAGAGACCCATTGCAAATGCACAATTCCTAATGCTTGCATCAGGAAATTCAGAAAACTGCTGCAGAATAATTTGCCCATGTACAACCACATATCTTTCCACCTCATTTACATTAGATGATATATAAGCAGGATGGCCTTTCTTGAACTCTGAAACCCTTTTAATAACATCTCCAAAAGAAAGTCTAGCCACACGACTCTGTTCCTTTAACAAAGTAATGATGCTGACTGCCAGCCTCGCGGTCTTTATGACTGGTTCATACCAAGGAGCATACTGCTTCGATGGCTTCCCAAGCCTATACCTGAAGAATAGTAAAGCATCTAGAATAAAATCACCGAGCAAAATGACAGAAAGAAAAACAGACAAGTTTATCAGAATATAAAAGATAGCAGTCCCAGCTATTGGCATAACAAAGGAAAGTACTTGCCAAATAATTCAATCACTTGAAAGGGGTTAATCATAATACCAGGCCATGTCAGTCCGAATAGATATAAAGATCATCGAGGACCCAAACTCAATCATCCATTCTTTTATTGCACTCAAGTAAATTGGCATTCCATCAATCTCATCTGATCTAGAACCGCCACCTGAAGAGGAATGATTAGCATCAGTGTCAAAATTGTATCCAGACCCATCATCAGCAGTCATCGCTCCAGACCCAAAAACAGTTACATCAATATCAGCACATGGTTTCATTGGCAGGAGCTCTAAAGAAATTAGCCTTGAGTCCGAGTTGTACAATGCCCAATTATGAAGCATACTGCGAGGCAACTCATCAACATTGTATGTATCAACCTCACTGTCAAAGACAATATACTCATCAGTCTCTTCATAAGATGTTTTATAATATGCAGGTAAAGGGTAATCACTTGCAATCTCATCCTCATTGATCTTGATGTAAAATTTGCTGGATGAGGAAGATGTATTGCGGCCTTTCTTCTGCTTCAAGGAGAGCCAGTACTCCTCTTCATGCAACAATTTTGCCAATTTCAGATCGTCCTCTTCTTGCGCTGGATCATTAGTCAAACCAGATTGATCTATCTTGTCTTCTCCATTGCCTGCTTTTGGGCCTATACGTAGAGCCTTACCAGATGATATAGGCCCTGGTCGTGCAAGCATTTTCTGCTTGCTGCTTTCATCTCTAAGGGAAGCCAGGACAGGTAGCTCAACAAAAAGTTTATCAGTCTTCTTTGAGGTATCATCAAGACCAATAAGTTGCTTATAGATGAACTCGCCCTGAGTAATGACAAAGTCCCTGATGGATACACCACCTGAAAAGCATTTTAAACCATTCATCGCTCGGACAACCCCTGCAAGCAACTCATCAAGGCTTAAATCAGGGTTTCCTCCAGATGACTTTGAAAGCTTCTTATAAACCTCAACACAAGCTGTTGCCTTGGCCAAGAAGTGGTCATAAAACTTCTTATAACTACCCAAGGGCTTTATACAATCATAATCAGCTGTCTCAGTTGAGATCCATACTACAGGAGTTCCATCTTCATAGCCAGAGATAGCCCATGCTTCAATACGTCCAAAACCTTCACATCTAATTCTTTTTGCTTTTTGTTTGTCAAGACTGTCCTCAAGTGGTAAAATGAGACCACTGATAAACAGATCATCAACCTCAGACATTCCAAAAGGTTGTGGTGTTCCTTCTGAGTTATGAAATACAAAATCCATCAGTCTTCGACAGGGTCGTTGAAACTCTTGCAGACCCGCAGTTAACCTAATAGCCACATCCTCTTCCTCTACACAATGGTCCTTCTTTGTTTCAATGACTGAAGAATTTTTTGATAAATTTACAGATTTCTCTTTAAAATCTGAACAGGCAGCAGCTCGCTTAGGCCTTTTACGTGCAGCAGTGGGCTCCTCAATAGTTTCTGAAACAGGCCGTTTCTTTTCCTTCTTGTCAGTTGCAGATGCCTTCCTTTTTGACACAGAATCATGTTTGCTTTGGTCCTTTTTGCATCCTGGTTAATCAGCGAAAAAACGGAGACGAATAAGCAATTGCAAGAAGACAAAAAGCTATCGTTCTCACAACAAAGACAAAGCACTCTTAAGGAAATTTTTGTACAGGGTGGACCAGAAGCTGAGAAAGAAGCTTTCTGAACTTCCCTGTGAGTGAGAAAGAGTCTTTATTGAAAAGCATGAAGTGGAAGTGAACACCAAAAGAAGCAGCAAAATTAAGAAAATGCAGCACTCAAAGTTAGGCCAATACATTAATATCATATGACATTTCATGCACATAATAAGCAAAAAGGCATAAATGCTAAGGTGAATGATATACACGTGGGAAAAAACACTACAAGCTTATGAAATGGCCATCTCATACAAGGTGCATTAAATATTTGCCATTTCAAGAAAGTAGACCATTTTGGCATAAGATTGTTTTTGCGGACTCTAAAAGTTGTCTGCACCATGCAAATTTGTTAAGCTTTTTAATGCACCTTAAGCATTATTTCTAAGAGGCCCAATACATAGATATTGTGCATACAAGTAACAGAACAAGCAATCCTACCCTTAAAGCAAATTCTTAAGTATGGACATCACAAAGAACCAATGAGGATATTACTCCAAATCTCATAAGGCATCAACTAAGAGACGGGATTGTGGGTATCTACGTTTTAGAACTGAGGGTGTGAATATGGTGTATATCACAAACATAAATTTATCATACTTCGTTTATTTTATATGTTGGTACAAAGTTTAGGATGTGGAATAGCTTTATAAATTATGTTGGTGGTAGTGGAAGAACGTTTCAAGTTGTTAAAAAGACTAGTTTGATAAATATCACATCAAGGCATTTTAAGTTGTTAAGAAGACTAGTTTGATAAACATCACATCAAGTGTTTAAACATTGAATGGTTAAATGAACTTGAAACCTTAACAGTTGTAAAAGTTCAGAGAATAACTGAATAACAAATCTATATGATGGTGTCAAGCATGTTGGAGTTTTCTAAAATAGGAAGAATGACATGTCAATTGAAATAGATGAATTTAATGCAACTGTGAGGATTTTATTAGAAACAAGCTCAAACAGAACCTTTTGCTAGAGCTTATAATCCATCCACATCATAAAAAAACTACTTCCAAAGACAAAACAGCAAATAATCAATCTATGAAAGGGCAACTCCAATTTTGGTAGTTCAATTAAGTAATTCCTGCAACAATTCAGCAACTAACAAACACAAATAAAACATTTAAGGCATGATAGTGTCAACATTGAATCTCTTTTGAGTAGCTCGTGCAATGTTTCAGCAACTAGTAAGAGCAAGTAAAATGTTCAAGGCATGATTGTGCAAACTAAAGTCTACCAATTTCAAATGTGGACATACAATTTCCTAAAATACTAAAGTCTACCAATTTCAAAATCCCAATTATTATATAAATTTAATATTTCATATTATTTGACTTTAATGTACATTTTTAATTCCGTGTTCAGATCTCCAATCATTATTATAACATTTATCTAACATTACAACACTACAATTTAGTAAACACATTCTTTCAGACTCCCCGAAAGTTAAGTCAAGTCATACAAACAGAGAATATTAAACCCGCTAGCCCTTAAAGAATGTGGATATACAATGTAAACCATCCTAGAGATATGGAACTCAGTATAAAGATTAAAGGAGCACTTTAGAATTAAAGTACTCAAGCACATATAACAAGTAGAACATTGTCACATCCTCATAAAATGTAGCGTAAACACAAAAACTCTGCAAATAATGCTGCCAAATTAAAGACACATGCTAAATGATTTCTGCTAGAATATAAAACCAATATAGGCAATGTATAAAAACAATGCCAAAATAGATTACCAGCCATATGATAATAGTTGAGGATAAAACTCTTCTTGCAACTAAAGAAGATCTTGGAGGTTTGTCAAATAGGAATACAATAGATTATGGACAGTTTACGAGGATGACTCTGTGAATTATAGTACAAACAAATTGAGATGAGATCGATTTAGGAAGAATTCCCAGTATGTGTTGTCGCCACCGACTGGAAAAATTGTTGTAAAATTTGGTCTTAGGCTTAACTCACACCCCAAAAGCTGGCTCAAAGGAAGGAGGATCGCCAAACCTTATAAAGCGACCACTCATCTCATTAACAACCAATTTGGGCCTTTTACTAATTTTAACACCCCACCTCACTTGGGCCTTTTACTAATTTGAACACCCCAGGAATTTTTAATTCGAGGGTCCAACATTGAGTGAGATGGGTCATGCTTTGATACCATATAAAATTAGGTTGGCCTAATTCACTCCCTAAAAGCTCGCTCAAAAGGAGGAATATCATCCAAGCCTTGTAAAAAGACCACATCTCATTAACCACCAATGTGGGACTTCTAATTCTTTAACAGTTGTTTATGCCGTAGCTACTTCACTAGAATATTGGGTTGGGAAGGATGTTCCTCTTTGAATGAATTTGGTACAAGTGAGAATAGTTTTTAGAAGGAAAAAACTTAACATTATAACACCCATAACTAGGAAAAATTAAAAATTAGGTGGATATAATAGTTAAATCGACCAATATTAGACCAGTCTCTAGTTCAAGATCTCCAAATGAGAAACAAACTTAGTCTTACCAACACTCCTCCAACAGTTCATGAATCAAACTAAATCTTACCGATACTTTTTGTACAGAGACAATAATTATGGATCCAAATGAGAAACAAACTTAGTCTTACCAACACTCCTCCAACAGTTCATGAATCAAACTAAATCTTACCGATACTTTTTGTGCAGAGACAATAATTATGGATTTACTTAACCATACAATCCTCCTAGTAAGTCTTCCTACCACCCACCTCCAGCTTATTTAGCTAATAAGCATTCATAATAAAAGGTTGAAGAAATTTGTTGTCCATTTCTGTGAGAAAGAGATTAAAAAGTTGATCCTGAAGATTCATTTTTAACTCTAGAACTCTTATATTGAACAACATGCTCAAATTAGAGGACCGGCCTAGAACTCTTATATCGAACAGCTTGCTCAAATTAGAGGACCAATCACCAATCACCAGAATGTATAGTCCAGCCTAGACATGGGTGAGGCAGATTCTTTGGAAAGTAAAAGGAGTTCATTTTTAACTCTAGAACTCTTATATTGAACAACATGCTCAAATTAGAGGACCGGCCTAGAACTCTTATATCGAACAGCTTGCTCAAATTAGAGGACCAATCACCAATCACCAGAATGTATAGTCCAGCCTAGACATGGGTGAGGCAGATTCTTTGGAAAGTAAAAGGAGTCAATACCCTCATCTTTTGTCATTGTGCATATACCAACAGGGTCCCCACACGTAGGACTTGGTAAGCAGCACATGAACCGTCATCCCATAAACAACAAACTTATTAATGCCAAATTAAGAAACCGATACCCCCACAAGGTATTGACTCTTTTTCACATCATTGTGGCAGATTGTGTCCCTCAAAGGGACCTCGTGAGGTAAAGAGGGGAGGAAGCTTATATATTGTACAAGGCCCTCATCTTTGGTCGATGTGGGACAAGGTCCCATACACCAATAATGCCAATACATCAGAACTGACAGTCACAGCTTCAGTTATACAGTCAAGTAAACATCAAACATTTGAGAGCAAACTATAGACCATGACCTCTTGGGAGTGTGTACTAACATCATTCAAAGCTCATAGAGAACTATGTTGAATGAAACTTTCCCTTTATTTCCAAAAAAACTTGCAAGAAGAAAGCTTCCATATAAACTCTCACAGTGAGATCAAGCTCATAAAATGTGAATACTCATACAAATGTTGTTTTGATTTGAACATGAATTTTTTTCCTTTTTTTCTTTCAAAATTCCAATGCAACATTTGATTATAATGTTGGATTGATTTTGAAACTATTTTTAAGATAAATTTCAAGTTTGAAAAAATAGTTGACCATTTTTATAAGTGAATTTTTTTTTCATTCACAAAAAATTTAACTTTTTATAAAGTTAAATCGTATATCCAAACAACTTCAACTTACAAATACCTTTTTCAACATTCTTTCAAATGTACTACTGTATTTTGAAATAACACATTTTTTATTTCCAAACACTAAGTGACTAGAAGTCTTTATTTTTTAAGGGTGGGCGCTCAGTTTGGTTCTTCAATTTTTGATTTTGTAAAAATGAGAACCGGACACCGAACCAAACTAATTCGATTCAGTTTGAATTTTTAAATTTCAGCGTTTCTAAATCGGTTTTTTCGGTGCAAGTGAGAAACAAAATTATCAAAAATTTGAAAACATATCCCATTCCTAAACTAAAACTAGGCAATAGGTAGTAAAAGTAAACTAATATCACTACCGCACTAGGCAGTAGGCACTGCCTTAGGACATGTTTCAACCAAAACTAATATCATTGTTAGAAGGGTTAGAATTAGAGTGTACCTAAGTTGAACTCTTGCCTAAAAAAGTAGTTAAACTTAATCCAGTTAGGGTTAATCATAGGTCTCAAGACTGTAGGCTTCTTTTCCCCTTCCTTACTACTATAATTTCTTAGTAAAAATTAAAAACAAAAATATGAAACAAGAAAAGAATAAACATTTGATCCACATTTAGAATATTCTCAGTTTCTAGCTTAACTATGTTTAGAGGGTAGAAAATAAATGGCTTGGAGTCATGCACTTGGATCTTTAATTCTTTATTGGGCCGACATAATAGGAGATTAGGTGTATTTATTTTTAGAAATTTAATGAACAAAAGTTCAATTCTTCTGTGCACCGAAGAACCATTACCCTTAACCAAACACCAAACCGGAGAACTAAAATACCGAAAAAGAAAAACCAAAACCAAACTGAAGAACCGAACTAATTCAATTTGGTTTGATTTTTCAATTCTCCAATTTTTATGCCCACCAAAAAAATTTTGCCCTAATAATAGTAAGCATAGTTTTCTAAATTATGACGTGTGTAAAAGTCTTTTTTGTAATAGTAATATCACTTGTCGTTTTCTTACCAACACCTAAGTCAGAGTCTATCGGAAACAGCATTTCTACTTCACCTAAGATAGTGGTATGATCTGTGTACACTCTACCCTCCCCAGACCCCACTATGTGGAAATACACTGGGTGTGTTGTTGTTGATGTTGTTTTCTTACTAACATTTTAAACTTTCACCTTCAATTAGTACCCACAAACTCAAAATCTTGAATCTGCCACTGCTACTAGTGAAGAAGCAAATTCTAATAAAACGCTCTGTGGATTCCCTAGGCTAGGTACAAAATGTTCCAAATCTCAGTCATTTAGTATATATACTTCAATACGGGGAATCTTAGTAACTTAATTGGTTGGTTATCTAAACTTTCACCTTATTGGTGAGGGCTCAATTCCCCACCTTGTAATCCACTCCTCTATTTTCCCTTCCCCTACCCCCAACTTTTTTCTAAAAAACATAATTCAAACTCTCAACAAACCAACAAACTTCCAACCTTGACATGTAATTATGGGAACCAATCAAATGAGCTTCCTTAACTAATCAACTTAAAACTCTAAGGGCACATTTGATTGAGGAACAAGTTATCCTAACATAGCTTATCATGGGATTAGTAATCTTAACATTGTTGTTCCACCTTCAATGCAGGATAAAAATAACACTACCATCTCGAGATAAGTTTGCTCACAATTTTGTCTCAAACAAACATGAGATAAACTCATCCTAAATTATAAATCTCAAAATTAGTTACCACTTGTCCCTCATACCATACAAGCCCTAGATATTTTCATGGAAAGTTAAGTTGCAAAGGAATCCTAGTCTCCTACCACCCACAAGAGAAAAACACAGAAATATTTCTCTGTCCTAAGCCAATAACATAAACTTCCCCGTTTTTGTCCTCATTGTATCTTTAAATAAAAATCAGTTCATGTAGCCAAAGTAGCATAACTACTGCTATTCCTTGAGGCGAAGCCACACATACTGTGAAGGGTAGTGGTCAACTAAACACCCAAATTAAATACTTCCTCTGTGCCAAATCAGTTCATGAAGTCAAACTTTGACCATCAATTTGGGTAGAAAATTTTCAACATTTTAAAAAATAAAATTTATATATTTGAAAACTACATTAAAAAAAAAAATACTAAAGTCACAATTATTGACAATTCAAAATAATTTAAAAATAACAATCAAAGATAAATTTATTTGAAGACATAAATTATAACAAAGGGAGTATGTCACAAATTACTTTTTATACAAGTAATAAATTAATTCTTGAATATCATTAAGTGAAATTTCTGATTTCACCATCGACTCCACGTAAATCGTCCACCCCACCCGATTTCGAAATTAAAAAGAAGGCAGCATAGTGTATTAATCAGTTACTCTGATTTCGAAATAGATGTATAAAAAAAAAAACAAAGAATGTCAAAGCAAAAGGATAAAGAAATTACCAGCATCGAGATCCAACGCCTTCAAAGAACCCATTTTCGGAGAAGAAATTTAATCTCTAAATTTTTTATGAAACAATTTATAGGTATATCCGTCAATGTATTGGGAGGGAAAAATAGAAAAGGTGAAGAGGCGGGAGTCAATTGGCGCCACTTGCAAAATCTTTGTATAAAATTTTTTTTTTAATTCAAATCTCTATCTCTGCTAGGTATCGAAACGCCGTGCTAGCACATGCCTAATAGTATATATTATTTTATTTATCAATTTATATGATATAAATAAAATTTAAATAATTAATTATATTTTTAATATATTTTTATATATTTTAAATTATTAATTATTGTAATTTATAATTATTTTGACACTGTGATTTACTATTTAAAATTGTTAGCTATTGTAATTAATAATACTGTCCATGTCTAAATTTTTATGGCATTGATGATAGTCAATTATATTTTTAAAATAATTTAAATTTTTAATTATTATAATTTCTAATATTTTTTCTTCTATTTCAATTTAAGTGGCACATATAATTTCAACAATCAACCAAATGTTACGGTTGAAGTAGCAAAACAAACATGTCTTAAATTACTCATAATAACGTTTTAGAAATGATATAACAAAATTACTATAAAAATAGTCGTGAAAAAAATTTAAGTGAGTCTCATATAAAATGTCAAATTAATTTAAAACATCAATAGTTAATTTATAATTTTTTATTTATTTTAATGATTTAAATAATTAATTAGGGATGGAATAGTAAAATTACGATTGAAGCAGCGGAAGCAGACATATCATAAATGTCTATATTATTTTTTTAATAAATATTATTAATTTTTTAATATTAAAAATAATATAATAAAATTATGAAGGAAATAGATGAAAGGCGACAAGCTGAATGGACGATCCTAATAGCTTCACTTTCTATATTATAGAATGTGACGGAAGCCCTGTTATTAATGTAAGGGGCCATGAGGTATAAGTAATAGTATTAATAGTTTTGGAATAATTTTATCTTGTATCTGGTTAGAAATATTTAATTAATTTTAAAATTATTTATTTGATTATTTGTATCATAATAATGAAATAAGTTATTTCATATACATGATGGATAACTAATTACGAAAATAATTATTCAGGATAATTTTTTTCCAACCAAACGACTTCTAAAAGTTACATAAATTACAACCCTTTTGGATGTCATTACTTTTTATTCTAATTTTTTCAAATTAGTAGAAAAATTTCGATTTAGTCTATGCAATTCAACACATTCCACATGAATACATCACTTAATTGCACGAATACATCACTTAATTTTATATAAATATATCACATTCTTTTTATTTTTGAATACGTCACTTAGTTTTATATCAATATATCATATTCACCTTTTAAGTAAAATATGCAATTTATATAACTATTTAGAAAGGTTTTAAATAGTTACGCTAGATTAAATTGCAGTATGATGTCATTTTTTCATTAATTTTAGGGGAAAGGACGGCTATTTGGTATACACTAATGACAATTGAATGACCAGCGAAATTTAATCGACAGTTTGTAGTCTTCTTGTCATTTTACTCACATTCTTTTTTTAAACATATCTGTTTCGAAATTGGGAGGAGTTAGTGACAAAATCATAAATTTTACTAAGTATATATTTATATCTATAATATATTAAAATCATGAAGAACTTAAAAAAATGATTTAAACTTTTTACACTTCATGTCTCTTCAATAAATCATGTCTTTTCACTAATTTTATAAAATTACTATTTAATTTCATTAGGTTAATTGATTTAATTTTCCTTCCATATTTTTAGTGTAGAATCCTTCTAAATGTAGGATTCATTAGGAGAAGAATTAGTTTTGGTATAAAATTTCTGTAATATTGTAAGCCTAATCATCCTACTCTTAAACTATACTAGTTTAACCGCACGTGTCTCACGTGTAACGTTTAATTATTTAAATTTAAATGATTTTATCTGTTGCAGAGACTTTTAATAAAGTATAAAAAGTTTAAATCATTTTTCAACGATGTTTTACACTTTAATATAATAATGTAAACATAAACATATATTTTAATGTAAACACATATATACAGTACCTCTTGCCCTTGACATCAGTGACTGAGAGAGATGCATCAATTTGAACCATATTTGTGAAATGATTATTATTTCTTTTATATTTAAATCTTTCCTTGTTTTTAAAGTCAAGTCTTTACAAAATCATTGATTACATTCTTATTATGTACTTAAAACTTCTTAAAATTTGATATATCTTAAATTTTTTTATTGTAACGCTTTTATATTTATATCTAGATTTTTCAAATGTTCTTAAAGTAAAATTTAGTCGATTTAGAATTTTTAAGCTAATGAAAAAGATATTAGTTGTCATTAATTCTGATGACTTCTAATAAGAAAAGGTTTTGCCATAAATATATTTAATAAAATTTCAACTCTTAAATATTAGGAAAAAATTAGTTAGAAAAGGTTTTGCCATAAATATATTTAATAAAATTCAACTCTTAAAGATTAGGAAAAAATTAGTGAAAAGATGATTTTATCTAAAGCAAAATTTGTTTACGAAGGACAAAAAGTTTAAACAATATTTCTAAGACCCTTCACACTTTTAAGAGTAAACTCCTTAAACTGTCACTGAAGTTTTACAAACATCCCACTAACGTCACTTATGATTTTTTTTGGACAATAATATCATTGAACTCTATAATTATTCCAAAAACTAAAAAACTAATAGAAATGTTAAAAACTTAACAGCATGACCCATTTGACTATATTTGACCCAACACTTAATTATCCATAACCCATGACCCATTTGACCCCAACTTTAGATTAAAGAAACCTTTTTTCTTCTTTTTTCCATCATTAGAAAATATCATCGGTAGTAGTTCAGTGTCTCCAAAAAACGAGGAAAGAATTGGACTGTATTAGTGTTGGACTCTTGCTCCACTAAAGTAACAATCTTGGGAGATAAGCTTTTAACCATCCTCAGAAGTTTGTCTCTGTTATTTTGAGTTCCAACGCTCTTATTGGGCATATGGTGCAAAACGAGAGCCAAGCCGAACATTAAGATGCTTGATCTCAACATCAGAACAAGAAGCAGCCACGGGATGAAATTCAAAAGGTATGTTGCAAGATGCAACAACGCTTGATAACCTTCGACCTACAATTTTAATCCCTCCTCCTCTAGCGTAAGCTGATATGGAATCATCAGTCCCTTTGATGCGGATTCGTGGGGGTCCACTGGGACGGGCTGCAACAGCATGGATTAAGGTGATCAACTGGCTACCCTGAGCGACGTGAAAATCAATTTTATGAATTGAGTTCTCATTTTTCATGGCATAAACTACTGCACTATTTGCTGATAAATATTCAAACTTAAAGTACGGACAGATTTCATAAAGCAAGTGTATGTACGAGAAGAGCTCAGCGCTAGTAGGCTTACTTTAGCACAAACAATTAGAACTTCCTTCAAGTCTCATCTAGGCATGGTCTCCATCATTTCGACTAATTTATCCGACTTCGATGAAATTTGATTGGTTGCAGCCACTAGGTAGTATTATATGATTCCAAGCTTTTTGAATCCGGCCCCAGCTTTGCAGTTTCAATTTCCCTTAACTTGTGCTTCAGGTCAGTAACATCACTAGTGGATCAGGAACTGTTATCCGACGAGTGATATTTCATCAGGAGAATGATGCATGTCTAGACTACATGAATCAGAACCTTGATGCATCATGGGAGTTTCGTCAGTAAAGAAACAACAATAATAGGAGGTGAATCGGTAACAAGTTCACTCAAATTTCCAGTGGATGATTCAACATAGCAGTGTTGGTCGGGTTTTAAGGCAGAGACCTGTGTTTGCTGATCACGATCAGCATAAAAATTGGTTGTTGTTTGTGTATTTTCTAATGATGGAATAAGAAAGAAAAAACATTTCTTTTAATCTAAAGTTGGGGTCAAATGGGTCATGGGTTATGGGTTATGGATAATTAAGTGTTGATCAAATATAGTCAAATGGGTCATACTGTTAAGTTTTTTTACATTTCTGTTAGTTTTTTATTTTTTTAAATAATTATAGAGTTCAATGATATTATTGTCCAAAAAAAATCATAAGTGACATTAGTGGGATGTTTGTAAAACTTCAGTGACAGTTTAAGGATTTTACTCCATTTTTAATATATTATATATTATAGATTATAAATTATAGATATAGATATAGATTATATATTATAAATATAGATTATAGATATAAATATAGATTATAGAGAGAGAGAAGAGAGAGAGAAGAGAGAGAGAGAGATTATAGATATTAAGCCCCCCAAAAATTAACGCAGCAACTCCAAACCAAAAATATCTACGCTTGCAACACGATTTTCTCTCAGTTGGCTTTTTTTGGGAGGCTTTGAATTTTCTTATTCTCAACTTTGTTTATATAAGACTGTAATGCAGCAAATTTCTTGATTCGTGTTTAGATAGCTCCTCACTATAAAATTATTCCTCAATATTATTGGTGATTCTCTATTTCAATATTGTTGCTATTAATTTGATATCTTCTCTTCTTGATGTTATGATGTATCTATATATAATTCTCTATGTGTTTATTTATAACTAATAGAAAGTAGTTTGATGAGAAAAAAATTAGTTATAATTTTATGTATTAATATTATTTGTTATAATTTTATGTATTAATGTTATCTTTTGTGTAGCAATTGTCAGTTTCCTCTCTCCTTCTCAATGAGGAATTATATATCCTTAACACTTTTTTCTATGTTATTTATCTAACAACTCAAATAAATATTTTTTCTTTTTTTCAGTATGGTTGTGCATCGGCAAAGAAAGACTTGTGACTGACCATTGACTTATTAGAATTAGGTTCAAGGTACGTATTAATTCTCATAATTATTTTTCACACAATATTATCTCTATGTTAATTGTCAAAGGCTCTTTCAAAAGTAATTTTCGTCCTTGACATGGTAGATCAGTTCAGAAAAAAGCTCTTTTAGAAGAGTCTTCGTCCTCAAACGACTATCCAAGCAATCGCGAGTGGATGTTTCAAAAATCAATTAAGCTAATTTCAATTAAAATTCATCTCTGTTGTAAGAGTTGTATAATTTTTACAATGACACTACATTACCTATGAGACCCATTAAGTTATTTTAATGGACAAGTTATATTAAACGAAATACATAATGAATGAATAAAGAATTTAAAATTCTTTCCTAGTCTGCAAATAAGAATAGTTTTGCATTGCTTTAATTTGAATATGCTGTTACAGTAGTTACCATTTGTTTTCAATAATAGTTTGGATATAAATATAAGGTAGTTTGAGCAAATTTTGCATATCGACTTCGAAGTCCTAGGTTAACTAGTAAATTTTTTTGCATATATATATATGTTGTAGATCTCTTGGGCGCTGATCTGTGTTGGTTGCGATTTGATCATCGGACATCCTTGTAAACTTAAACTTAACGCACATCAAGATCTTGACTACGATGATCTTAAAAAAATATTTCACAGAAAATATATAGAATGCAGAAGACATTATCACATAGAGAAGTTGAAATGTTAGTAGAAAATTGATTTCTACCTCATTATCGTAACCTTACGCTACTGCAACCATAAGTGATTGAAAAAATATGGTGAGTATGTAGAAACCTAATGGGGTAGAGGAAGGACCAATTCATAGGGGCTAATTTAAGACTTAATCCGATACATCAATCAAACAATCGGTATACGGACGAAATCTATTCTTTATTAAATATTAATTATGAATATTACATTAATTGGGCCACAAGTAAAATAATAATTCTTACATTCTCCCACTTACATCAATAAACAAATAGTATTAATATTTAATGACATAAACATTAGTTGCACATAAAATAAACCTCTTCTATTATGCCTGTCATATATACAATAATATGACAAATTACTAAATGTCAGTTATGGCAGTCATACATAATTTTATGCTACATACTCCCTTCTAAGACTACTATATTACCAACTTATTGTGCTAGGTTCCTAAGCTATAAAACATATAACATTATGGTTTTCAATAATCTCTCATTAAGACTTGTAACATCTCAAAAACATTAATGGGTACATCATTATGAGAAACATGATATCAAATATTGTATATCAGAAACACATAATTGAGCTCGGAGTGTCAAAACACCATAAATGCATCAATGACAAAAATAATCAAGACTCATTTTCTAAACATATTCTTAATGTCTTTGTTATATACCCTCATTAATTGGTGCAATCATAAGATCAATTCAAATAATCTCAAATGACACTCTTTGTTTTCGAAATCCTTCTCTGATGGTAAAGTACTTTAATGTCATATGTTTTACATTTTTTGAGTACTTATCATTCTTGAAGAAGAATACTGCTGCAACATTATTATAATAAATTTCCAGTGGTTTGATAATGATGTCAACAATCCAAAGTCATGAAATAAAGTTTTACAAACATAATATATGAATTATGGCTTCAAAACATGTCACAAATTCTGCTTTTATTGTTGATGTAGCAATGCTAGATTGTTTAGCACTCTTCCACGATTGCTCTTTTGGGTAATAAAAATAAATAATCAAACACGGAATTTCTAGCGGCAGCACATCCAACAAAATCTAAATCCAAGTATTCAGTAACTTTCAAGTGATTGGATCTCATATACATGAACATATAATCGTTCATTCCTTTTAGGTACCTGAAGAATTACTCCGCAACTTTCCAATAATCAATTCCTAGGTTCCTCTGTAGCGTCCAACCAATAACCTAATATCAATCTTGTGCAAATTTGAACATATATTAAACTTTGACAATAGAAGAACACAAAATTGACTCCATTTATTTTTATTCCATATTATTTTTTGGGTATTGAATGAGAAAAAAATATTCCCTTATTAAATGAAAATATTTTCTGCTGAACAATTATTCATGTTAAATCTCTCTAGAACTCTTTTGATATAACCTTTCTGAGAGAGTCTCAATAATCCTTGTGATTTATCATAAATTATTTTTATCCCTATCACATAGCTCATCTATATAATTTAATTCAAATTCCACAGAGAGTTTTTTGTCTTTTGCAATATGCCTAAATCACTAGAAACAAGTAAAATATCATCAACATGTATGACTAAAAATATAAACTTACTTCCAGTTATCTTTTTTGTTGGAGTTCATAAAGTTTTAGTGATTGTCAAAATAGCTGAAACAAGTTAGTTGAAATGGTTCACTTAAGTCCAAGCAAAAAAAGGATAGTCCACAAAGAGATCACTGATATGTAAAGATAAGAGTGCTTGCATCTGAATGAAGAAGAGATAGTACAGTTGATAAACTCTACTTGATTATCACATGTGGAGATAAAAAGGTTGAATTTGAATACAACACATGAAGATAAGAAGGTTGAGTTGAAGAAGGAGTTTTACTGATAATAAAACTCTAAGAAGATAAGATTTTAAATTGAGAAAAAAGTCTGATCTGATAAAGAATAATTTGGAGAGTTGTGTTTAAATAGAGGGAGTTACTTGTACAGTTACTCTCACACTTATAAAGTAAAACAATAATTGAAAAATTGACTTGCCAGTTTATATCTTGAAGATTGAAAGAACACGTAACTGAACCTGGTTCCAATACTTAGAAAGTTAAGGAGTCTTAGTTTCTATATATTAAGTTTTGTTTTGAGTTGTAATCTTGAAGTAATTAAAGGTTCAGTGAAGTATTAACTAAATTAGGATTATTATTTTCAAGTTGGGGAAATCAAAGATTTGGGATCACATACCTTGGGAGGTTTGTGAGTTGTGTTTGATTAGGAGTTATAGTTTATAATTTCTAGATTACCTAAGTCTTGTACTTTGTTGTTTTTCGAGGCTCAACATTGTTTAGTGAAGTTTGGGGTGAAATCCTGTAGAGGTACATGCCATATTTTTTTACACCTTTTTGAGCCAGGTGTTTTCCACGTGAAAATCACTATCTCATTTACTTATACTGTTTATCACATAGTTGAAATAGGTTAGGCAACTTGTTTCACTCATAGGTTACTCTTAGTTGGAACGTACGTTAATCAGTAGGTTGCATACTCTATCAATTAGTATCAGAGCCAGGTTATCTTAAAAAGGATTAACCCCTAAGATAAGATCATCATGATTAACTCCGCATCACCTATTGGACACAGTAAAGACAGTCAATCACTCGACCCCACTCTTTGATGGCTCACACTTTATTTGGTGGAAAGCTAGGATGAAAATGTATCTTCAAGTAGAAGATTATGAATTATGGAATAGGATTACTATGGACCAATAATTCCCATGAAGACAACGGATGAAGAGCAAGTAAAACAGGTTAGATGTGAATTCACTCCTGAAGATCTCGTTGCCTTAAGGAAAATGTGAAAGCCAAAAATATTCTGGTTTGTGGACTTGGTCCTGCTAAGTTTAATATGGTGTCAACTTGTACCACTACCAAATAAATTTAGGATGCTTTGGCAAATGCACATGAAGGTACTACCCAAGTATGAAAGTTCAGAATTGCCCTACTTTTCACTGAATACGAGGCTTTCAAAATAAAAGAAAATGAGTGATTACAAAAAATGATAACTAGATTGACCCCTTTGATGAATGGGTTGTCATCTTTGGGAAAAGTTCTATCTACTGAAGAACAGGTAGAAAAGGTTTTGAGAGTCTTGCCTAAGTCAAAATAGGATGTTAAGGCTACAACTATAAAAGAAGCAAAAGGACCTCACGAGGATGTCTTTGGTTGAGATAGTTAGTAATCTAAAGACTAATGAAATGGACATTGATGAGTTGAAAAGGGATGAAGTGGCTAAGGAAAAATAACTGGCATTGAAAGCATTTGATAGTGATGAACCTGAACTAGATAAGGAATAAGTAGCATTTATTTAAGAAAAAGAGTTCTGACAGGAAAAGAACAAGTAACAAAAAGCTATTCAATGATAATAATCAGTCTGGATGCTACAAATATGGCAAAACTAATCACTAAATTAGGGATTATCCTCTCCTTTTTGGGAAGTTGAGTGGAGAAAGGAGGGATCTGAAAATAAACTGAAGGAAAAGACTAAGAAAAATAAAAAGGAAGAGTACGCTATGGTAGCTGTTCGGGGGTTAGACTCAGAAAAAACAGATGATGAGGATGTTGATGAGAATGCTCTCATGGTCATTAGTGATTTTGACATAGAAGATGAAGATGCAACCTCTGAGGTAAGTATTCTTGAACTAAAAGAAAAGTTGCATTTGTTTTCAAAAAGAAAACTTATTTCATTAATGAGTGCATTAATTAATGATTTTCAAAAACTAACCTCTGATAGGGATGGAATATTCAGTAGTCCTTCAAGCTTAAAGTTTTATTATATTAATCTAGAAACTTGTAAGATCACTACCAAAAATGACTGCACCCTAAAGGAATAGGTTAGCAAACTTATTCATCAAATCTGAAGTTTTAAAGCTATCTCTTTCTGAAAAGGCAAAAAAATTAAGAGTGAGGAACAAGCAAAACTGAGTCAGAACTGATCAAGTATAAACATGAATATTCTTATGAAAAAGAAAAGGCGAGGAAATTAAATCAAGAGGTATACAAACTAAAAATGGATCTTGAGAGAGCAAACAGATGGACAAGTTCATTCAGAATTGTTCATAAGCTAAGTGAAAGAACTTACAATGAAAAAGCTGGATTAGTTTTTTTACCAAAGTTCTAATACTATAAAAGATCTATGCTACATATGTGGAAATCTTAGACATCCAACTATTTATTGTCTAATTATTGTAAAAAGCAGGGATAAAAGCATAAATCTAGCAAAAGAAACTGATTCCAAATCAGCTCAGGCTGATAGAAAAGGAGTCAAAACTTCCCTAGATAGGCTAGAAGAAATCTTATTCATCATTTTCATCATAAGAAAGGACCCAAGCTTGTCTGGGTTCCTAAAACTAACCCCTAAATTATTTTACAGACAAGAGTGACATGAGATAAGTGACATTGGTACATAGATAGTGCTTTCTCATAGAATATGACTTGAGATAAATAAAAATTCCTTTCACTCTCTACAATTAAAGAGGGGAATGTGTCATTTGGAGATGGGAGAAAGGATACTATCACTGGAGTTGGGAAAATTAACAAATCTGAATCAAGAGCATTAAAAGATGTCTATCATGTGGAAGGATTGGAGAACAACTTGCTTAATATTTCACAATTATGTGACAAAAGAAATAAGGTAATCTTTACTTCTGCAGGTTGTAAGGTGAAGAGGCTAGATAAAAAAGAGACTGTCCTAACTGCTAAAAGGCACAAAACTGTTTACAAAACTGATATCATGGGAATACCCAGTACAAAGATGACATGCTTAAGTGCTATTGAAAATGACCCCCTCCTTTGGTATAAAATACTTGGGCATATAAGTCTGAAGTAATTAAACAAACTGAATTATAAGGACATGGTGGTGGGCTTGCCCAAAACTAAGTTCAAAGAAGAAAAGGTTTGTAGTGCTTGTGTAAGAGGAAAGTAGGTAAGGTCATCTTTCAAATCAAAGAAACATGTCAGTACAACCAAGTGCTTTGACCTGGTCCGTATAGACCTTTGTGGACCAATGAACATACAAAATAGAGGAGGCAAAATGTATGTTTTTGTAATTATTGATAACTATTTCAAGTTCACCTGGACACTGTTTCTAACTTTCAAGGAAGATGCCTTTAATGTCTTCTCCATCTTCATTAAGAAAACATAGAAGAAGCCAGGCACCTCGCTAATTTCCATAAGATCTAACCATGGAACTGAAATTTAAAATACTAAATTCTTTGAATTTTGTTTAACCAATGGTATAGATCATAATTTCTCTGCTCCTAGAACTCCACAAGAAAATGGAGTAGTGGAAAGAAAAAATAAAACCTTGAAATACATGGCTAGAACAATGATGATTGTAGAAAATCTTACAAAGAATCTTTAGGCTAAAGCCATAAGTACTGCATGCTACATTGTGCATAGATGTATGAGTAGGCCCATTCTTGAGAAGACTCCCTATGAATTACTCAAAGGCAGAAAACCTAATGTTTCTCATTTTAGGACCTTTGATTGTAAATATTTTATTCATAATAATGGAATTGACAATTTGAGAAAAATTGCTATAAGAAGTGATGAGGGAATCTTCCTAGGATATTCTCACCATAGTAAAACTTATAAGGTCTTAAATAAAAGAACAAACTGTGTTGAAGAGAGTGTGCATGTTATTTTTAATAAATCTTATGCCGAGACTAATATGTAGGATGAAAATGAAACTTAAGAATAGGAATAGGAACAAGTTGTACAACCTGGTCCAACTAAAGAGCAGACTAGAGGCACATTGACAAGGGGAACTGAACCACCAACAACTCCAACACAAGTCATTCATAGTGATTGTAGTCGCTCTTAAGCATTGGTGCCAAAAAGTGACAAGTATTAGGGATATCATCCAACTGAGAATGTTCTTACTGATCTTACTTTAAGGATCACCACAACATCAGGATTAAAGAACCTGTGTGCTTTCAAATATTTTCTATCATTGATTGAACAAAAAAAGTGAATGAAGCACTTCTTGATATGGATTGGATCATTGCCATACAAGAAGAGCTTCATCAGTTTAAAAAAAGCAAAGTATGACAATTAGTACCACTACCATAATACAGAATTGTGATTGGAACTAAGTGGGTGTATAGAAATAAAATAGATAAATATGGAATAGTTACAAGGAACAAGGTAAGGCTGGTAGTCCAAAGATACAATTAGGAGAAAGTCATAGACTATAATTCGCCCTTGTGGAAAGATCTAAAGTAATTAGGCTTTTTGTGGCTTTTGCAGCCTTTAAGAAATTTACCCTCTATCAAATAAATGTAAAGAGTGCATTCCTAAATGATTATCTAAAAGAGGAAGTTTATGTAAAGCAACCATCTAGATTTGAAGTGTAGAGTTTCCTGATCATGTGTAAAAACTTGGCAAAACCTTGTATAGATTGAAACAAGCCCTTATGGCTTAGTATGAAAAATTATCAAAATTCCTTCTTGAGCATGGACACACAAGAGGGAGAATTTACAGCACTCTCTTTTTAAAAACTAATAGCAAGGATTTGTTGATTGTACATATTTATATGAATGACATCATCTTTGGATCTATAATAATAATATGAGTCACAACTTTGCAAAACTCATGGGTAGTGAATTTGAGATGAGCATGATGAGATCAAACAAACTTATGCTGGAACACTAATTCATCAGCAAAAGTATTTGAAGGAACTACTCAAAATTTTCTCCATGGAGGAAGTCAAAGAGATATGCACTCCTATTGGAACTGCCAAAAAATTAGACACAGATGAAACAGGTTCATCACTGAAACAAAAATTGTATAGAGGAATGCTTGGGTCTCTCTTGTATCTCACTAAAAGTAAACCTGACATTGTGTTTAGTTTTGGATTATGTGCAAGGTTTCAAGAAAATCCCAGGGAATCTCACCTTAACTATGTAAAGAGGACTTTGAGATATATCAAAAGAACTACTAATCTAGGTCCTTATATCCTAAAGTATAATGACCCTTCAGGTTATTTTTAGTATTTCCGCTTATTTTCACCATTTAGAGCTTTCTTATAGCTACCCCAAGTCATTTATAACTTGTTGGGACTAACAGTTTGATTACCAGATAGTTCATTTGTTTTTAGAACTAATTCTCTGTTTTAAAGTCTTCGCTGGTTCAAATTGGCTACCAGGGAAAAACTTTAGTCAAACAACCTTAAATGCCAATTTTGATTGTTTTGATAGCTCTGGAATGTCGATCTTAACCTAGAAGAACCCTTGGTCCGGGTCCCGAGGTACCCGACTCATTTTGAGCTATTGGTCGAAAGTTAAGAAAAATGGCAAATGTCCATAGGATCCACTTTTTATCAAAACGACCTCGAATCAAAATTTTGACTGAACGTTGAGTCTAGAACATCAAATTTAATAGCATAACATAGTCCATTTGTATATACAGGATTTTGGATGAATTTTGAGGTTTGACAGAGACTTGGAAACTCTCTAAGTCACTTTCCAAGTCTCAGCTGGTGCTGGTGCATCGCATCCGCGATGCCCTTGATCGCTTAAGCGATTTGCCAAGCATTAGAAAATTTTACGCAAGCAACATTTTTAGTCATGTAAGCGACACACTGGAAGTAATGAAAGTATAACGAATGCGATATTGATGTCGCAAAAATGACTTTTGCACCTTTGTCCAGATATTGCATATGCGATGCCCGTGTACCTGGGAAGGGTATATTTACCCTCTTTAGCCCATTTTTACCATTTCTCATCCATCTTCAAGATATTTAAATCCTAAAAATTGGGATAGATTAGAGATAACATTTGTGGGTAAGTTTGAAGCTTAGGTAAGGATTAATTACATAATTCTCCTTCAAATTTATGGTTAGATTTCATTATTTTCATGGTTGATTTCTCCATTCTCATATAAAAATTCCAAAAGCTTGGTGACTTGATTTTAACACCAATATAGCTCCGAATTCACCCTTTTTAAAGATAAATGTTCTTTGAGCATAAAGGGATGTTGAGTTGGTTTTAGAAATGCGATTTCCATAAACAAGCCCCACATGGGATTTTTACATAATTTTGAACCCAAAGCATAGTAGTGAAATATGGGTATCATTGTTCTTGTTTTGATGAGTAGATTGTGATTTTGCTAGCGTGACACCTTGTAGAAGATTCTCAAAAGGGGAAATCAGTGATTTAACGGACTCTTTGGGCTTTCTTCGGTGCCCAGGTATGCTAGGATTACCTTCTTCATATATTGAATTATCTCATAGTGTGATTATGATAATTTTCTAGATATGGGGTGGATTTAGGTGTTGGAAGTATGAATGAGGATATTTGATTTAATTGGACCCTTAGGCTACCTTGAAACCTTAGACTTGGAGTAGTTAGCATAGTTAGTCACGATTTAGGTGAGTTGGACCTCACAGTATATATTTAGAATGGATATGCCTTAGTTACTCAAGATAGGTGAAATTTTCCTAGTCATTCATGTTAGAGTAGAATTTTCCTTAGTTGTTTAAGTTAGGGAAAATTGCTTTAGTTGCTATCGTTTTGGGTAGAATTGCCTTAGTTGCTCATGTGTGGAAAGGATCACTATTTTAGAACTGATTATAGCTTACTCGATATCTAGGAATAAACTTAGATACCTTATCCTAGTTCTGAGTAGAAGTTGCCTAAATAGATCTTGAGGATTAGAAGTGGGCCCCTCCGACCCACCTTAGCCAAGACTTGTGATAACTCGTAGACTCATTCACGTATGATATACTCTTATTAATGGTAGGTTTGGAACTTGAGGTTGAATATAATTATTGTGTATGTTAGTTAGATATTGGAGGATTGATGCTAATTCTGAATATTGCTAAAAAAATTTCTCGCATGCATGGGTACAAATATAATTTATAAGTGTGGTTATTGATATTGCTTCCTGATATGATTAATTGCTTGGTTTATTGTATGCTTAATGCTATAGATATCGACGTGATGGATGGTGATTGACTTATAGATATGACATAGCTTATATGTGTGGTGTGGCTCATATATGGATATAATATGGTTTATTAATATACTATGACTTATATACATCGTGTGGTTTATATATAGATATAATGTGGCTTATAGATATAATATTTCTTATATATAATATGTCTCATAGATGTTATATGGCTTATAATTATGATATGACTCATAGCTAGAATATGGCCTATAGATATAAGTAATGGCTTGTGGATATAATATGGATCATAGATATGATATGGCTTATAGATATGATTAACAACCTATAGATATTATGGGTGGCCTATAGATATGGTTATTGATATAAATTCCGGATATGCTCAATAAAATTGCTTATGAATATTAGTATTGATATGGAATCCAGATATGGCTAATAATACGACTTATAGATGTAATTATGGTTGAGACTTACGACTATGATTCTTGGTTCGATGTATAGATTAGTAAAGAGATGGTTTGTAGCTATGATTTATTTGTGTAATCTATTGAGTTTAGCTTATTTAAATGGATCACTAATATGATTCATTTATACGACTTATAAATATGAGTTTTGATTCAAGCTCGACAATTATTGAGGGTATTGATAAAATAAATTTTGATTCAACTTCGACAATTGGTGATGGTATTGATAATACGAGTTTCAGTTTGAGTTCGACATTGAGGGTTGATTATGATGTGGTATGAGATGGATAGCTTCTTGGTTATGACATGGTAATCGATGAATTATGGTTTTGTAGTGGTTTACTTTTCATGATTGTACTCTCCAGGCTTATGGGGGGCCTGCGATGGGTTATTTACTTTTCTACACTTATTCACTTATGAGGGCTAATTTAGTAGTTATAAATGTATGATTGTTATGTTATCATTTTGGTTCTATTTATTTATATATGTATAACGGTGTTGGAAGTTACTTCTAGGTTTTCCCTTTTGCCTTGACTTAACTTATGCTATCTTATATCTAATCATATTTATATCATGGTTTAGCTTAGTCGGTTGATGATGCCTATTGAGTACCTATGGTTTTGGTACTCATACTACACTTCTATACCCTTTTAGTGTAAATTCGAGTACTAGTTGCCGTCGCTGACTCGACGTTTGTGCAGAGATGATTCTGGAGACTGGGTGAGCTCTTAGAATTAGAGTTACCCCTTTTCCTTCTATTTATCCATGTATAGTCTTTTATTTTTTAGGAGGATTATATTTGCTTATTCAGTACTCATAGTTCTTTTGTAGTAGCTCTTTTACTAACACTACTGAGTCTGGGGTTATTTGTCGGTTTCTATCTATCTATTTGACCTTATGACTGTATTATTGTTATCTGAATCTTAAATTGTTACTCCATGGCTTTTAGGCCATTTTTGCCAAGATAACCCATTGCATCTGACTTTGACCTATGGTTTGACTTCCCTACTGGCGAGATAGTGTAGGTACCATCATGACTCGTAAATCAGATCATGACAAATTGGTATCAGAGCCTAGGTTTCACGAGTATTTGTAACACCCTGAAAATCTGTCTCGAGACATCACACGGTGCTTTGGACCACAAGTGATCCCAAGCTAACCCTTCTACTGGCATAACTCATAAGCAACTGAATGATATGCATAAAACGACTGAGTTTACTGTGTGGAAACATAATAATGATGGAATCTAGGAAAAATACAATATCAATACAACTTTTACATTCTGATAAAGCTTGAAAGAGGGACTGAAAATACATAACTAACTCTAACTGACATCTGTGAAGCCTCTACTCTACTGACTATAGATAGTTGGGACGCGACTCCAACTATCGCTAATCAATACATATGAATACGAAAGTAAAGTACATAAATAACATCTAAAGTTCCCAAAGTTGGAGGACTCATCATCTGCTGACTGGAATATGCAACTGTCTGATTCTGTCTGCATATACTACAACTTGTACCTACATTATGAGATAATGTAGCACATAGACGTATATGTGTATCATTACTTTGAGGATGTACTGAATATATGGGGGTGAAATGCATAAGTAAAACATCATCTCATCATCATCATTTATAAAACAATGCATGGTAAATATAAATTACTCACATAAGCTAGAATATCTAAAAGTTGAAAATCATAAATCATGAATAATAAAACATACTGTATAAATCTTGTGAGCCATAACACTTAGTTCTAAAATATGTGCTTATATTTTCTCTTTAAATCATACTGTCTAAGTGTAGAAAGGACTCACTCTTAAATTTAAGATCTGAAAGTTGAAAACTGTAGCTAAAGTCTTTTTTGTAAAGCATAGTCTGAATAAATTCGTGAGCCTTTACACCTAGTTTTCTAGAAGCTTTTCTGTTGTTCTTTTCTATTAGAGAAAATACTTTATCTTAAAATCATTACTGTTAGGCTTTATAACTTTTAGGGAAAAACTGTTCTGCAAGGAAATACTTTATCTCAAAACTTTAAGAGTCGTAAAACCATAGCTTTCAAAACATGTACTTTTATCTCAAGGATTTAAGCCAATAGACTTTTTTAAGAGTAGGGAAAATCTTTTGGGAGGTTTTTCTAACTGACATAAACCATGTGAGCTGACATGGAGTCCAACGTCTTGCCCACGTTGGGGAAAGCTGTTCTATCCTTGCCATCGGAATAGAACCTTAACTTAAGTGATCACTATCTTAGACTACTATGGGCGTTTAAAACCTACGGTGGCTCGTAGTTCTGGGGAATGAGACCTTGGAATCATACCCAACTCGGTGCTAAATACTACTCCCATACTTACTGCTCAGCACTTTTAGGAAATCCACCTTAAAATAGAATAATGGTTCGTTATTAAAACCAATTATGCTTCTCTTTGTTTTAAATCATAAACCGTATGAATAATGTGGATTCCTATTTTAGCTTAGAATCAAAATATCAATCTTTGATTTTGAAAGCACTAATCAAAACTTGTCAATAGGACTTGAGATCATAATCTCCTTATAAAATTATCAATAGTACTTAGGACTCAAAGTATAAAGCTTTGCATCAATAGTTACATTAATAATCAGATTTAAACTTCATGCTCAATAATCATCTTAAAATTTTTCAACAATCTCAGTCAAGATAATGGTATATAACTCATAATATGAATCTCATAATTTCAAACATGAATATATGTAATTTTCTTGCAATTGGAGCCTTAAATATCATAATAATATCATAAACTAAAATAATGAGGATTTAGGTATCAACCCTAACTTAAATTTCATGGGAAATCATAGAATATTCAAAAAAATTAAAATTAAAATTAAGTTTTAGGCACAAGAATGAAAAGTTTATCCTTGTTCAAAACCCCACATACCTTGGATGATGAACTAGATGAACAAGCTTGCTTTTGAGATCCTATTTGTGCTCTTGAATGACAATTCTTGGTATTCTTGAATTTGGAACTTTGAATCTTGAACTGATTTGGGAAAAGAATGGTGGAATCTTGGGGATTTTTGAAGTTGAATGATGAAGCTTAGGGTTTTAGTTGAGAGAAATTTTGATGAATATAAGCATAGAAGGCTTGTAATAGGGTTAAATCGTGTGTTTGGATGAATTTGGGGCTTGGGAATTGACCAAAACACCCTCTTTAAACCCCCAAACGGAACTGAAAAAACAATCAAAAATCTAGATTTGGCTAGCCACCGCGACATGCAACAATCGCGGTGGCTCACTGGAAAAGGACGAATGGAAACTAGGCTTTCTCCGTGACGTGAAGCTATCGCGGTGCCCTATAGTTTTGCCATTTTGGCCACTGGCGCAACGCACCACTATCACATAGGCTTACTGGAAATTGACCAATGTGAAATAGGACTCCTCCACGGTACGGTGGAATCGTGGAGTCTCACTGGAATTTGACAACTGCCAATTTTCTTAGCTCCGCAACGCGCTGAGAGTCCAGGTGACACATTGTCAACTTAAAAATGCCATAACTCCTTCACCGAGTGTCGAATTTAGGCAAATTTGGTATCAATGGAAAGCTTATTAAATTTCCCACACAATGAAAAGTTGAAATTTTGAAAATTCCACATGGAATAAATATTATTCATTTTGGAGGTTATCCTTTAACATTCTAGGAATGAATTTAAGCTAGAAAAGTTTGGGGTATTACAGTATTATTGGTACAAGACCAGGTGTCTAGTAGAGTTCTACATATCAGAATGATGACATCTGTTTCTTATCTTTGGGAGGTTATAAGACATTTTTAGGAGTTCTTCACTTCTTTCACTCATTTTGTGCTAAAAGTCTAAGTTGGTTTCTAAAGCATTCCTTTGGTTTCACTCTTTCACAGATAGCTAGGACACGTGCTATCGCTACACGAGATGAGGGTTATGACATCGAGACTAGGGATTTTTTCACTTTTTGTTGATGAACTAGAGTTCATGTACAACCTCAAAATGTGTCC
This sequence comes from Capsicum pubescens, assembly GCA_030864215.1. Lineage (NCBI taxonomy): Eukaryota > Viridiplantae > Streptophyta > Magnoliopsida > Solanales > Solanaceae > Capsicum > Capsicum pubescens. The sequence goes on along the minus strand of CM061549.1, from coordinate 79,389,574 downwards.
CCGACTAGGGTCCAGGATAAGGGGCCTTTACCATACCCTATTCCTACTCTTGAGCCAAAGATTCTTCCACCCAAGCCAGCAGTGGTCCAAGGACATCCCAGGCTCCATCGAGATTTATTTCTTCTTCGGTACTCAGGGATATTTTGGTTTAACTTTTAGGGTTAGTAGGTGGTGCACTGTCTGATAGTGCTTAGTTTATAGATCAGAGTGGTACTGAGGCAGATGTACGACCTATAGCTGCAACTTTTAGTGTTGAGGTCCCTACTCTGCTGGTGGTTGCTCAATTAATAATTGCTCAGCCAGTGGTTGCCCAACCTTCTATGTTTTCAGAAGAGTAGAAGATGTTGGGTAAATCTTGAGATGACTCTACCTAGGGTTTTTGGTGCATCTAGCAAGGATACATATGAGTTTTTGATGTCTTGTGAGGATAGCTCCATAATTTGGACATAGTGGAGACTCGTGGTATGGATTACACAACTTTTCAGTTGGACTTGGTAGCTAAACATTGGTGGAGAGGTCATCTTGATTCCAGGCCAACTGGATCTTGTCCTTTGATATGGACTCAATTATCCAAGATCTTTTTAGAGAAGTATATGCTTCACAGTCTTAGGGATTATTTGAGGGATCAGTTCTCAAGGTTAGAGAAAGACCCCATGTCTGTTGTGGAGTATGAGGCTCGTTTCCATGAGTTGGCTAGGCATGCTACTTCTATTCTGACTACTAAGTATGAGAGGGTTCATTTCTTTATCCAAGGATTGAGACTTTCTCTTCACATGTCTACATAGAGTTTGGTTATTGCGAGTAAGTCTTTTGCTGAGGTTTCTAATCATGGTTATCTTATGAAGAAGATGCATCACGAGTCCTAAGAGAGAAACAATAAGAGACAAAGAATATTGGGGTAGGTTCAGTAGGAGTCGTAGTAGCTCCCAATTCATAGGTAGTGTTTCTTAGGGTAGGTACTCTCCACGTCAGCCATTTCAACATTAGGGCTAGTCTAGTGGACTTGTTTAGGCCGTGCTTCAGGCTACGATCGAGAACAGTATATCCTTAGTGATCGTCCTGGCCAGGGTTATGGTTAATATTTGAGGGGTTTGTCTTTTGGCTATTCTAGTCGTGGTGGTTATTTTGCTTCAGCTGGATCTTCTAGTTTTAGTCCAACGCCTGGGGCATATTATGGTTGTGGAGATTTTGGTCACTTTTCGAGGGAGTGCCCCATCCATAGAGCAATTTTTCCTCCTTCTTAGAGTGTTCCACCTATTAGGTAGTTCATCCCCCAACTAGAAGTAGTATGCATGGTCGTAGGGGTGGTCCCTAGGGTGATCTTGTAGGTTCTCAGGCAGGTAGTAAGGGAGGTCAGTCAGAAGCCCAGCCAGGTAATGGGTGTGGTCAGTTGTATGCAATACCTTCTAGACCTGAGGTGAGTCTTTCGATGGTGTTGTTAAAGGTACAATTTTGGTGTTTTGTCAGTCAACCTTTGCTTTATTTCATATGGGATCCACTTATTCTTGTGTGTCTACTTATTTTGCTTCACAGTTAGAGTTGTCTCCCGTGGGTGATCTTTAGTAGTGGATCAAGTTTTTAGATCATATATTATGACTATTAGAGATGCTGATACTCATACTGACCTTATTATATTGGACATGGTGGATTTTGATATGATTCTGGCATGGACTGGTTATCCACTATCATGTGGTCCTAAATTATTTTACCAAGACCATTACCTTAGGCACACCTGGCATATCCTCGATCGTGTGACAGAAAGCAGTTAGCCGTGAGCCGATGCGGATTATTTCTTATATCTATGCTAGGAGACTTATTTTGAGGGGTTGCGAGTCTTATCTCGATTATATTTGTGATGTTAGTGTGGAGAGTCTATCTCCTGACTCTGTTCCTATAGTTCATAGGTTTTCTAATATTTTCCTTACCGATATAATTTTCCTTACCGATATACCTGGCCTTTCTTTTGAGCATAGTATTGAGTTTATTATCGATCTTAACTCGAGCACCCAACCTATTTATATGGAACCTTACCATATGGCTCTTGTCGAGCTTCAGAAGTTGAATTCTCAGCTTTAAGATCTTCTTGGTAAAGGTTTTATTAGACTGAGTGTGTCTCCTTGGGGATATCTTGTGTTATTTATGAAGAATAAAGATGGATCCATGTGTGTGTGTATCGATTATAGGCAACTCAATAAGGTGACAATGATGAACTATTATCCTACAACTCACATTCATGATTTATTTGACCAGCTTTAGGGAGCAATGGTGTTCTTTAAAATTAATTTGAGGTCTAATTATCATCAGTTGAGGATTCTGATTAAGGATATCTCTAAGACAACCTTTAGGACCTGTTATGGTTATTATGAGTTTTTAGTAATGTCTTTTGGGATGACTAATGCCCAATCGTGTTTATGGATTTGATGAATCGAGTGTTCATGCCTTATTTTGATTCTTTAGTGATTGTATTCATCGACAACATCCTTGTGTATTCGAGGATTAAAGAGGAGCATACATAATATTTGAGGATTTTGCTTCATAGTTTGAGAGATCATTTGCTTTTAGCCAAATTCTCTAATTGTGAGTTTTGGCTTGAGTCTGTGACATTCCTTAGGCATGTGGTGTCTAAGAATGAGATTAGTAGAACTGATAAAGATTGAGGCTATTTGTGATTGGGCCAGGCCTACTTCTTCGACTGAGGTTCATAGCTTTATTGGCTTGGTCGGTTATTATAGATGATTCATTAAGGGTTTTGCTACTATTTCAGCACCTATGACCCGATTGACTCGAAAGGAGGTTCCTTTCCGATAGTTTAAGGAGTATGAGTCGAGCTTTGGAAATCTCAAGGAGTTTCTTACTTCAACTCTTATTTTGGCTCTTCTTATTGAGGGTGGGGGAGTCACCATGTATTGTGATGCTTTTAGTGTTGGTTTGGATTATGTATTGATACAACAAGGTCGTGTTATTGCTTATGTTTTAAGGCATCTTAAGGTGCACGAACACAACTACCCCACTCATGCTTTAGAGTTGACGGCGGTAGTTTTCAAGCTTAAAATTTAGAGGCATTATCTTTATGGTGTGCATTATGAGATTTTCACAGATCATCATAGTGTTCAACATCTTATGACCTAGAGAGAGCTTAATGCTAGGCAACGTAGATGGATAAAGTTGCTTAAGAATTATAATATCTCTATCTTATATCATCTTAGCAGATGCCTGGAGTCGGAAGGCAGTGAGTATGGGCAACTTGGCTTGTATTTTAGTTTCTTAGAGGCTGTTGGCATGAGACATTCAATCCTTAGCCAACTTGATGATGTGACTTGATATTTCAGACCCTATGAGGATTCTTACTAGAGTAGAGGTGAGGTCCTCACTGTTTGAGTAGATTCGAGATCACTAGTTTGAGGATAAGAGACTTTGAATCATCTGTGATCAGGTGTTAAGGGGTGAGTTCAAGAGGGCTACTATAGATTCTGAGGGTGTCTTGAGATATGATATCCGCATTTGTGTTTCGAGGGTTGATGACTTAATTTAGTTAATTTTGCATGAGTCTCATAGCTCTAAGTATTCTATTGACTCTGGTACAACCAAGATGTATAGAGATTTGAGACAACATTATTAGTGGAGTGGTATGAAGAGAGATGCGGTGGACTTTGTAGCTCATTGCCTACGTTGTCAGCAGGTGAAGGCCGAGCATCAACGACCTAGTGGTTTGATTCAAAGATTGCCTATTTTTGAGTGAAAGTGGAGCAGATTACCATGGACTTTGTTAGTGGTTTTCCTTGAACTTTTCATGGTTCCGATGGTATTTGGGTCATTATAGATCAGTTTATCAAATCAAACCATTTCATTCCTATTTAGATGTCCTTTAGTGCCAAAAGGTTAGCCCATATCTATGTGCGTGAGATAGTCCATTTGCATGGTTGATAACACTCAAATTACACGTCTCTTACGAGAGAGTAAGTGGTCGTTGTCAAATATATAACCCAACTAGGTTGGGGTCGAATCCCACAGGGAATATGGTGTTAATTAAGTTGTGTGCAGATTAGTTGACTTTTAATCATTCGTTTTCGTAAAATAAATAGGGGGGATTTGATTCAGTTCACAAATTAATGGTAAATAGGTGGGATTTGATTCAGTTCACAAATTAATGGTTTCAGTTTAACAAGATGAAATATGTGTAGTAGTATTCAAATTCAGAGAAATAGCAAGCTAGGGTTATGTCCACCTTGTAGTTTTCAATACTTTCTAACTATGGGCTTTACGAATTCATACATACATCGTGCTTACAGAGAAACGTATTGTATTTAATAACATAATCCTAGTGTTTCTCAACCATCAAGGACTAATTCACTTTAGTTCTCTCGAATCAAAAGCGTTTACCAAAAACAATCTGAAATCTCCAAGTAGTTAATCCTGCTAAGGCATTAACATATGAAATAGGGATTGAAAATCCTATTTTCTTGTCACTACTCTCTTTTCCGAACAACAACCTTTCTCTCGAACAAGTTTTGTTTTAAGGCACATCCTCTATGTTTGCAACCACGAGAATTTAAAATAAACGAAGAGAGTATGATGTAAACAAATCAATGCATAATGAATTCAAAACCCAAAGTAATAGATTGTATACTACAAGGCTTCCATAACCCTAACTAATAAGCTTAGGTACTCATAAATAAAACGAAAAACATCATAAATATATTCATCATACCAAAAAACTAGAAGACGATCTTGGTGTGCGAATACTGAAAACAAGAGAGAAAAACGTTTCTCTCTCTCTCCTCAAGCTAAGCCTCCCCTCTCCTCTCTCAGAATAATACAGAATAATGAATAATGAATAATGAATAAAAATTCAGCAATTAAGTCTTTTAATAATCTCTTCTCTCATAATTTCCTTCTAAGTCCCTGAACTAATTATAAATGACAAATTAGTCTTGGACATAGTTTCTAGCTGCCATATTTGGTCTAGATTGCTACTCTCTCTTGTGTCATATGCCATCCGCATTCCATAGTCCCATTATGTCTTCATCTACCTCATTAATACCTGAAATCATGCTAATCACATCGGTTAGCTCAATTACATAGAAGTAGAGTAAAAACATAAGAAACTAGGCACTTTGTTCTCTAAACTTAGCTAAAATATGGATAAACTATGGTGCTTAGGCGTATAACTACACCCAAGATCAATGGTGTACCTATACCTATCATTTCAGACCAGGGTTCAGTGTTCACTTTTAGATTTTGGAGAGATTTTCAGGAGGATTTAGGTACTCAGGTGGATCTTAGTACAACCTTCCATCCCCAGACTGATGTCCAGTCAAAGCAGACTATTAAGGTTCTCAAGGATATGCTCTGAGCCTTGTTATGGCTTTTGAAGGTCAGTGGGAGCAACACAAATAATTACCATTCGAGTATTGAGATGGTTCCTTTTGAGGCTTTATATGGTAGGTAATGTCATTCCTCGATTGGATGGTTTGAAACTTCTGAGATTAGATCCCGTGGTACTGACTCGCTTCAGGAGAAATTGGATAGAGCCAAGGTGATTCAGGATAGGTTGAGGGTAACCCAGAGTAGGCAGAAGGCTTATGCAAACCGTAGATTCCGTGCCTTGATAGTTGGAGTTGGTAATCGATTATTCCTCCACGTATCACCCATAAAGGGTGTGATGAGGTTCGGGGGGAAAGGAAAGCTCAGCCTCAGATATATTAGACCCTTCAAGATTCCTGGAACAGTTAGTGAGGTGGCTTTTAAGATAGCCTTACGCCTAAATTTTTTGTTGTCCATCTGGTTTTACATGTTTTCGTGTTGCAGCAATACAATCTTGATCCATCTCATTTTCTTAGATGAGACTCAGTCCAATTGGATGAGTGGTTGACTTTTGTGGAAGAGCCTGTGCTCATTTTGGCTAGTGATTTTAGGCGGTTGTGCACTAGGGAGATTCCTGTAGTTAAGGTTTAGTGGAGGTATCAGTAGAGGAGGCAATTTGGAAGATTGACAGCGAGATGCAGACATAGTATCCTCACCTATTTGAGTCTTCAGGTACATTTTAATTCTTTGCAATCGCGAACAAAAATTCTTTTAGTAGTGGATATTATAATGACCCTTCAGGTCATTTTCTATATTTTTGATTATTTTTATCATTTAGAGCTTTACTATAGCTACCCCAAATAATTTATGACTTATTGGGACTGACAGTTCATTACCTGACAGTTCGTTTGTTTTTTAGAGCCAATTCCCTATTTTGAAGTCTTCGCTGGTTCAAATTGGCTACCGAGCAATAACTTCATCCAAATGACCTTGTATGCCATTTTTGACTATTCCAACAACTCTGTAATATCTATTTTAGCCTAGGGTGACCTTTGGTTCGGGTCCTAAGGCACCCATTCTCATTTTGAGCTATTGGTCGGATGTTAAAAAAATGATAAATGGGTGTAGGACCCACTTTTCATTGAAACAACCTCAGATTTAAATTTTAATAGTGCCATTGAGTCCAGAATGTCAAATTTTATAGAGTAGCATAGTCTATTTTCGTATACAAGATTTTTAATGAATGCTGAGGGAGTGACAGAGTTTTCAAGTCTTAGATGGTGCTGGTGCATTGCGTCTGTGATTCCTTTGATTGCTTAAGTGATCTGCCAGGCATCAACAAATGTCGTATAACCAAAATTTTTAGTTGCGTAAGCAAAACCACTGGCAGTAAAGCAAGCATCACGTAAGCCACACTGATGTCGCGTAAGCGACTTCTAAATATTTGTCTAGATATCACGTAAGTGACTGGAAGGTCGCGTATGCGATACCCGCATACCTTGGAAGGGTATATATACCCCCTTTAGCCCATTTTCAATATTTCTCATCCATATTCAAGATATTTAAACCCTAAAAAGTGAGAGATCTTGGGGATGGCATTTGTGGGTAATTTGGAGCTTGGGTAAGGATTAATTACACAATTCTCCTTCAAATTCGTGGTAAGATTTCATTATTTTCATGGTTGATTTCTCCATTCTCATCTAAAAATCCCAAAAGTTTGGTGACTTAATTTTAGAACCAATATAGCTCGAAATTCACTCATTTTTTTAGGATAAATGTTCCTTGAGCATAGAGGGACGTTGAGTTGGTTTCGGAAATGCAATTTTCATAAACGAGCCCCATGTGGGATTTTTATGTAATTTTGGATCCAAAGCTCAATAGTGCAATATGTGTATCCATGTTCTTACTTTGATAAGTAGATTGTGATTTTGATATTGTGGCACCTTGTAGATGCTTCTCATAAGGGAAAATCAGTGATTTAGCAAATTCTTTGGCCTTTCTTCAATGCGCCGGTAGACTACACTTACCTTCTTCATAGATTGAGCTATCTCATATTTATATCATGATTTAGCTTAGTCGATCGATGATGCCTACTGAGTACCCATGGTTTTGGTACTCATAGTATACTTCTGTACTATTTTGGTGCAAATCCGAGTACTAGTTGTCGCCACTGATTTGACGTTCATGCAGAGTTGATTTCAGAGATTAGGTGAGTGAGTCGGAGTTATCCTTATTCCTTTTATTTATCCATGTATAGTCTTTTATTTTTGAGATGGATTGTATTTTTCTATTAAGTACTCATAGTTTCTTTGTAGTATCTCTTGTACCGACATTACTGAGTCTTGGGATATTTGTTGGTTTCTATCTATCTATTAGACCTTATGACTGTATTATTGTTATTTGAATCTTTAGTTGTTACTCCCCTGCGTTTAGGCTATTTTCCACCAAGATAGCCCATTGCATCTGGCTCTGGGCTATGATTTGACTTACCTACTAGTAGGATAGAGTAGGTGTCATCATGACTAGTAAATCGGGTCATGACATAGAGGAATCAACTTGAAGTTTGTAGGCTATGCTGATGCTGATTATGCAGGATATCTAGTTGATAGGTAAAGCACCACAGGTATGGCACACTTCCTTGGATCATGTTTAATCTCCTGGTCTACTAAGAAGAAAAACTCTGCAGCCTTATTAACTGTTGAGGCTGAGTATGTAGTTGATGGATCAGGTTATGCATAATTACTATGGATTAAACAATAGTTACATGATTTGGGTATGTATATTGATTGTGTTCGAATTATTTGTGACAACACTAGTGCCGTAAATATTGCAAAGAATCCAGTTCAACATAAGAGAACAAAACATATTGATATTAGAAATAATTGTCCTAGAGATAATATTGAAAAAGGTCATATATCACTCATGTTTTGTTCCACTGAAGGATAAATTGTTGACATGTTTACTAAAGCACTAGGTCGAGAACACTTTGAAAAGAATAGGCTAGACTTGGGGATGATTTAAATTGCATGAAATACTTTCAATGATTGGTTAGAAAAGGTTCTTATTGCATACTAGCCTTTTTCTATTCATTTTAGTTTTCCACATTTAGTTGTGTGTCCCAATTCCAGTGTATTGATTATATTTTAAATTGTGTAGTAGTCTTGTAGATTTGGTGAAAAAAAAATGCAGTGGAGCTCATAAATTTTTGTGAGGTATGATTTACTTTATTTAGGTAATTTAGTATGCATAATGAAACAACTAGGCACTCCCGTCTAATTGTTTAAACTTCCAAAACCCTTCTTGTGACCACCAAAACTCAAAAGTCCAACCTTTCAAAAAAGGCTGCCACCGCCTTCGCATTAATGTCCCATCTCCTTCTCCTATTCATTCACCCCGGACACACCCATTCACTCCTATGCGTTTCAACTTCCTATCTTCTCTCTCACTCCTTTACTTTATCTATATAAAGCCTAATCAAAAGCTCACTCGTTCATCATCACCTCCGACCTTGAGCCTCATTCCTCTACGAAAAGATCTAAATTCTCTTTAATGACTTCTTTGACTCCTTTCTCCCCAACCTATAATGATCCCACTGATTCCTCCTTAAAATCACTCGTCATCTCTGTTTATCCTGATGCATCCAAATCTCCAGAATCTTCATTAGCCCCTTCTATCAAAATGTCTAATTTTAAGGCTTGGAACGAGTTTCATTCTACAGCTGACTCTTTTGATAAAGACCACTCTTGCAATCAATCTTTTAATTATTTCTCTTCTAATCCAATGCAAAAGGTCACCCCTCTTCAAATACTTCTTAGTTAGGATGAACCTACTCATCCTCCTATTCCAAAATGAGTTCGTTCTCATTTAGTAAGGAAATTTAGGGATTATGTTTCTATTCCCGAAGATGAACCTATCCTTGAAGCATCATTCTGTCCTGCTCCAATTCAAACTCCTCAAACTATAAATCCAAAGAGGCAAGAAGAAGCTTCACTTGAGGAAGCTCTTCAAGCTAGTTAGAAAAAGAAACAGTTATCTTCTATTTTTCCACTCCATGAATTCCTCCCTCTGATTCTGATATGCTTGTTTGATTTATTCATCGAGAAAAGACAATCAAACATCCCATTACTAAGCCCTCATCTCCTTGACCTCCTCGACCTACTCCTTCTTCTATCCCCTCAAACAAATCTACTCCAAAGATCTCTAAACCTTCTTCTCTAAAATCCAGACAAACTCCAAAACCTAAGTCCTTAAAATAGGTCACTCAACTGGTTCCATCCTTTGACTCCAAATCCACTGAGGATGATGTCCTTCATCCTGCTGATATTAAAATTACCGACTCCCCTGCTTCCAACCTACAACATGTCTTGTACTTTCAAAAAAGATCCTTTCTCTGAGGACATGTAGTTAAATACTTTAGTGGAATTTGAAATGACCACCCTTATGGAAAAAATAAATCTTCTAGGATGGTCTCCCTTATTCTTTCAAGGTGATTCTCAATGTAAGTTTGGGAGACCTGAAGTATATGAGTTTAATATGATGGGTCAGCTCATGGGGATTTGTTCACCACTATTGTACGAGGGATATATATTCATCTTTTTGCTGGGGACATAACACGAATCCTAGATATACCTCTTGGAGGATAGGATCACTATGTAAAATTTGAATGGCCACCCTTGGATAACATGGCCTATGCCTTGGCTATCATGAGGAAGTTCTTTGGAAATCCCAAACTACCTCAACATCGTTGTGTTCTTAAAAAGGAAATGTCACCTATCCATGAACTCTACTTTGATGTGGTGCACAAAATGATCGTGCCTCATAATGAAATACGCATTGAAGCTAATTAGTTAGACCTCACACTCTTGAAATTCATGGATACTGAGGTCAAGATCAACTTGCCCAGTTTAATGATTAATAACATGTAATGGGTGTTTCTTAAAGATTAGAAAAAAGGGCATTCCCTACTTTATGGATTCTAGTTGTCCTCAATCTTTGAGTGTTATTCTATTCTAGTGAAGGTCTGGTCTCTTCAGATAACCAAGTATATCCTTGGGCATTTGAACCATGCTGCATTACCTATTTTAATGCGACAAACAGACACCTCTATGCAAAAGTTAAATGAATTGGAAGATACTTTGGTTAAGTTGGAGGAAGCTCATTCCATACATGCTCAAGAAAAGGCAGCTCTTCAGGCCAGAATTCTCACTCTAGAGATAGACCTAGCCAAGAAAAGGGTTGATAATGTAGAGGCCATTCGTAACTAGACACAACTAATTGTACCTATTCCTTCAACATCTTCTGCTCCATCTTCTTAGTTTCCTTGGATCTTGTCCTTTTAAGTTTCTCTTTTTGCTAAGTTCCTAGGTTGTTCATGATGTTGCTATTTTCTTACTCTCATGTAGGAAATATTTTGCTTAATAAATGAAGTATCTATCTCATTGCTTATGCCTACCTTTTTTCTACTTTTTCTATTAATCTGCTTAATTTAATTTTCGTTCACTGATTGAATTAGTGATCGCCCAAGTGTCCATGATTTGTTTAGTACTGCACACTGGACTTGATTATGCTTTGACTACACTTTTTGATGATGCCAAAAGAGGGAAGGCTAATTTGTGCAATGCTTATGACCCAATAACTAGCTTATTTCTTGCTAAAAATACTTAATTTAATGCCTACAAGAAAATGTCAAGATTTGCACAGGGGAAAGAGGTTTCTCATCACCAAAAAGGGGGAATTTGTTAGAGTTCATGAAGTTTTATTGATTGACAAAATAGCTGTATCAGGTTACTTGACGTGTTTCACTGAAGTTCATGCAAAAAAAGGATAGTCCACAAATAGACCACTGATATGTGAAGACAAGAGTGCTTATATCTGAATGGAGAAGATATGGTGCAATTGATAAACTTACTTGATTATCACATGTGGACATAAAGATGTTGGGTTTGAAACAACATATGAAGTTAAGAAGGTTAAGTTGAAGAAGGAATTTTTACTAATTATAAAACTCTAAAAAGATAAGAGTTTGAATTGAGGAAGAAGTCTGATCTGATGAAGAACTCTTTGGAGAGTTGTGTTTAAATAGAAGGAGTGATTTGTATAGTTACACACTTTAAAGAAAAAAGGCAATTGATAAATTGACTTGGCAATTCATAGCTTGAAGATTAAAGGAACACGTAGATGAACCTGGTTTTAATACTTATAAAGTTAAGGAGTCTTAGTTTCTACGTATTTGGTTTTGTTCTTGAGTTGTAATCTGGATGTAATTCAAGGTTTAGTTAAGTATAAAATGAATTAGGATTATTGTCCTCAAGTTGGGGAACTCGAAGACTTGGGATCACATACCTTGGGAGGTTTGTGAGTTGCGTTTGATTAAGAGTTAGAGTTATAATTCCTAGATTACAAAAGTCTTGTAATTTGTTGATTGCTAAGGCTCAAAGTTGTTTAGTGAAGTTTGGGGTGAAATCCTGTAGAGGTACAGGTCGTGGTTTTTCAAACCTTTTTGAGCCTGGTATTTTCCACGTGAAAATAACTGTCGTATTTACTTGTACTGTTTACCACATAGGTGAAACACGTTAAGCAACTTGTTTCAATCATAGGTTCTTAGTTGGAATATACATAAATCAGTAGGTCTCGCACTCTATCATTTTGCTAAATACATCGACAGTAATCTCTTTAAATACAAAAGATGTTATGGTATCATTAAATTTTCTATACCATCGTCATGAGGCTTGTTTGAGTCTAGATATTGACTTCTTTATCTTATATACCATTTGATCTTTATCTTTAATTTTGAAACTTTGATAAAGACATTTTCACATCCATTTAGTGTAACTCCAAATCATAATGAGCTACAAAAGTTATAACAATTCTTAACGAGTCTTTCTTTGAGATTTATAAAATAACCCTTTATAATCAATGCTCCTTTTTGAGTATATGTCATGACCCAAAAGTTAAGGTTATCATGACACTTATTGAGAACCTTCCTTGGTAATTAAGTCGATTCCTATAATGGAAAGAAAATTAAAAATCCAAATAAAATAAGTCAAACGAGACTTCTAGAATGAAATCAGATCAACACATAGCAATAAAGTAAAAATCAGAACAAAATACCCTAAACCCCAAAAGAAGTGTCACAAGTGTAAGAGATCTAAATGCAACATCCGAATACTGAAATACACAAGTCTGTCTCCAAAGAAAACAAAGAAAACCAAGATAGATTAAGATATGAAATCTGCCTCGAAATTTGGAGCACTCCAGTACCTTGAGAGTCCGACAATCACTGCGCAAGATCTACTACTGCATCTTGTACTCGATCTAGGATATACACTAAAAGGGTACACTAGGGGTAAGTGCAGTCCACTTGCACTTAGTAGGTATCATAAGACATTTGAGCAAAGCCAAAATTAATATAAGTAAAAGATACTATGTGCACATAACCTGCAAACAGGAAAGTTTTCAAATGGTAGCTCACACCGTCTCCACTAACAACTCTAAGTATGTATGTATGTATATATATATATATAATGAATAGGAACTGATACACACTAAACACATATAGAAACTGAATACGCGCCAAGTTGATGTTGGGCGTATTTGCACGCCTAAGAACCATAATTTACCCATATTTTAGCTAAGTTTTGAGGAAAAAATATATAATTCCTACACTTTTAGTCCATTTTCCTGTAAGTGAGCTAACCTATGTGATTAGCATGTTTTCAGGTACTAATGATGAAGATTTTAGCACTTTGTGGACCTTTGGGCAGCAAAGGAAAACTTCAAAGACGAGGGAAGGCAGCTTTTGGAAGCTTATGGACTGAATGTGATGCATGGAGAAATTGGCCCGGGCAAAAGCAGTATTTTTAAATACTTAGGGGTGCAACAGTAACTTAATAGGACTAGGACAAGGATGTTATAAAAACCCTATTTGCTGAATTTTTCAGCATTCATTCATTGATCGATTCATTCATTCATTATTGTTTTTCATACTTGAGTCGACACTTGGAGGATTATTCACGTTACTTTATGACAGAGAAAGCACGGATCTTGTGAGCAACGGAGAAGGGAAAACGTCAAACCCTAGTTGACGCCTAAACCATCTCTATCGCCAAGTTTATTCTAGGTTGTGGTATGATGATTATATCTATTGTGATCTCCGTTGTAATCATGAGTAGCTAAACTTCTCTGTTAGGGTTATGGAAGCCTTTTGATATACTATCTATTACTATGAGTTTGTGAATTCTTGATGCGTATGCTACTTATATCATTACTCTCTTCGTTTTAATTAAATTCTTGTGGTTGCAAACATATAGAATACGCCATTATAGCATTAACTTGTTCGAGAGAAAAGTTACATGTTTGGAAAAGAGAGTGTGACAAGGAAATAGGGCTACCAACCCCTATTTACACGTTAGTGCCGTAACTTGATTAACCTCTTGGAGAGTTCGTACCATTAGTTATACGCTTTAAGCTCGAGAGAGTTAAAGTGAAATAATCCTTGATGGTTGAGAAACACTAGGATTTACCATTAGAATACGAATCTCTATAAGTGCATGCATGTCTGAATTCCGCATTACTCATAGTTAATAGATAAGTAGAGCTCATAAGGTGGACATAACCCTAACTTATTCTTCTCTGTGATTAAATCTTACTAAATCAAGCATTCTGTTGTTACTTCCATAGTATTAATTCACGCCAAACCCAATCCCTCCTTTTCCGTGGAATTTTCAATCAACAGTCTATTAATAATTGCAACACTTAGTGACCAAGTATTCCCTGTGGGATTCGACACCCAACCCAGTTGGGTTCTATATTTGACAGCGACCGCTTACACTCTTACGAGAGCTGTAGTTTGGGCGTTATCAAATTTTGGCGCCGTTGCCGGGGAATACAGTTGTCAACTAAGTTTGTGATAGTTACTAGACCCTTTGGTAAAAAATTCTCAGATTTTACTTTTAGTTGTTGTTTTTGTTTTATTCAGGTTTGTTTGAGTGCATGCCAAACACTCGAAGTTCAGGTCAACCGTTATTACCTATCAATCCTGACCCACATCTTATTGGCAGAATGGATGCACAACGTGACATTGAAAGAAGAACTGCTCAACAGGAGTAGGCTAGATTAGCTGCACTGGCAGCTGCTCAAGTACATCAACAGAATATTGATAACCCAGGGCGAGCAACAAATCCTAATGATGAGGACCTGGGTGATGATGAGCTACTGAATCCTAGGCGTACTGATGAGGTGGAGGCACCTATGCATAAGAGGGAATGTCAAGCTAGAATGAGACCTGACCGCCGAGCTGTGCAGGCTCCTTTTGATGATGATGATGACGATCTTGATGGAGCTGGTGCCACAAGGGCTATTATTCCTCCGCCCTTGGCACCTGGAGCCAAGTTCAATATCACTAGCACCATGATTCAGCTATTGCAGCTCAAAGGTTTATTTGGTGGACTCGCAGGCGATGATCCGAATATGCATCTGATCAACTTTATTTCAACATGCAAGTCGTTTGACAATCCAGGAGTTGGACAAAATGCAATTAGACTGCGCTTATTTCTATTGTCTCTGTCTGGGGAGGCAACTCTATGGTTGAACGGGCTAACTCCTGATTCTATTACTAATTGGAGGCAACTGAAAGACGCTTTCCTAGAAAGATTCTTTCCGCCATCCAAGAGAGCCCAACTACGGGATGAGATCAACAATTTTCAACAGCTTCCAACTGAAGCTCTCCACGAAACATGGGAGAGGTTCAAGAAGAAGCTTATGCGGTGCCCAAACCATCAGATGACGAACATCCACTTGATGGAGATATTATACAGGGCTTTGAACTCAGTGACAAAGCCAGTGGTTGATAATGCTGCAGGTGGGTGATTTGAATGAGGTTGGTTTGTTATGATACATCTAGTTGAGTGAAAGAATACGTGTGGGTGTTCTTGACTTTGTTCCGACTTGTATTTGATTGTTATACACTGTCATAGTTTTATGAAGTCGAAATTGTGAAGTTAATACATACTCTTGTAAGTTGAAAGCTTGAATGTTTGAATGACTCGCTCATCGAGATACCGATTATGATTGACCACAAGCATAAGATGATATGATTATGCCTATGCAATAACTTGTTTCTATTTGTGGTACGATCCTTATGTGGTAGTTTGGTTCAAAAAGTTCATTCATCCAAACATGAAAGTATAGACAAGATTACATGAAATAGAATTGGAAAGGATAATTAAGATGACATGAACGTATGACTGTGCTGAACATGTTGTTGGAACATATCGCCTAAATGTATGTCGATGAAGTCTGAGTAATCGACATCACTCACTTAATTAGTCTGTGCCAACAAATTAAGTGTGGGGTGGCACCGCTACTGTTTGTTTTTCGATTGAATCTTCCGAGATGAAGCTAACATGACTCTATTTTAATCTCAGGTAGAATGGCCCCAAAAGGACGACAAGGAAAAGAAAAAGCGACCACCTCACAGAAGGGACAAAAAAGGTCAAGAAAGGAGCAAGATGAGTCCTCCTCTCTACAAATACCTCGACGCACTTTTGGGATCAAGTGGGGTACATTTTGAGGAAACTCTGAGGATGATGACTCTGATGATGATTCCGACGCAGGGGGTATGACCCCAGACATAGAAGAGGAGTCCGACTAATCAGGTTTTCCTTATTTATTTTCCACTGAGGGTAGTGTGTCCCATCTAAGTATGGGGTTCTGGTATTTTTATGCTTCTTGTACTGCTTTGCCTACATTTATTCTAGTTCGTGTTTGTTTTAATTAGTCGTAATTAGTTAGTTTAATTTTAGATTTTTTAGATTTTGCATGAAATTGTTCTGATAGGCGGCATGGTATTATGAAAAGAGTTTGTGCCAAAATCATCATTACTATTGAGACGTTTAGGCTCTAAGTGTGACTCACTGTGTGATAAGTGTGTGGTTTAATTCATTCATCTGTTGGGTCAAGAGTCTATACTGCTCCCAATAAAGTTGACCATGTGCCTTGTGTGTGTGAGGTTATAGTATATTCTGTGTTGTGACTGATGCTAGAACTTTCCTGGTGTGTGTGTAAAGAGAAATAAAGAGTGTGAGTTTAGGAGATGATTTAGGCATTTCTTTGGCAGCCTGTGATTGTTTACCTTCTTTTTACCTACCCGTGGACATTATCCTAGTTAACCCCCTTTGAGCTTTTAGCTATTTTCCTTAACAGCCTCATATGTAGCCTAATCCATTTATTTTCAAGACCATAATTTGATCCAAATTCCTAAGCGCTTTAAATTGTAGAGTCATGTGACAAAATACGAGGAAATTGGGTGAGAGTGATGCCTCAGAGTGTATTGGTACTTGAAATTATCATGAATAAGAGTGGCTATCATAGAGGTGTTTTATAAAAAAAAAGAAAAAAAAACAGAAATAGAAAAATAAAAAAATAAGTTGTATAGTCTCATCTTTGTGTTTATAATTAAATAACAAAATAGGTGAAAAGGGGTGTTAGATGAAAAGAAAGGTAGAAGGGTTGTTTAAAAGAGAGTGTTAATGGTATAATGTGATGTATTAAAGCGCTTAGGAAAAATAGTCACTATTTCTGGCCAAAATAGTCCTACCTGTCCCTTAGCCTACATTACAACCTGTAAAGACCTATTTGATCCTAAGCTTAGCATTCTGATATTAGTGGAGCATTACACTAAGGGCAAGCTTATGGTCATCAGTTGCAACATATGAATTCTTTGTGAGAGTGAGAGCAAGGAGAATCTTGTACCCATGTTTCGAAAAATGCAAAACTTATGAGTGATTATGGGTGATATCTTGTGTGAGACACACATGGTTGATGATTGTTGGGTAGTGTTATATGATTCTTTGTGACTTAACTTGTGGATACGAATTAACCATCATCACAAGTCTATGTTGGAGGTTGAATTGTTTCTAGTAGTGAACAAGAAAACTACTCTTTGTTAAAAATCGTCGTGCCTGTCTTGTTGAACATTTTATGTTGTTGCTGTGACATTCTAAGTAGATGATTGCATGGACGTAATATTTTGTTCGAGGACGAACAAAGCTTTAAGTGTGGGGTGTTGATGATAGGCGTATTTACACGACTAAAGCACCATAATTTACTCATATTTTAGCTAAGTTTTAAGGACAAAATATATAATTCCTGCATTTTTAGTCCATTTTCCTGTAAGTGAGCTAACCAACGTGATTAGCATGTTTTCAGGTATTAATGATGAAGATTTCAGCACTTTGTGGACCTTTTGGTAGCAAGGGAAACTTCACATAAGAGGGAAGGCAGCTTTTGGAAGCTTATGGACTGAAAGTGATGCATGGAGAACTTGTCCCGGGCAAAAATAGTATTTCTAAAGACTTGGGGATCAGCAGTAACTTAGTAGGACTAGGACAAGGATGTTATAAAAACCCTATTGCTGAATTTTTCAGCATGTTATGTTTTTATTCATAATTCACGTTACAGAATCTGTAAGTTTTAAGACAGGGAAAAACGGCAAACACGTGAGCAACGAGGGGAGCAAAATCGTCAATCCCTTTTGACGCCAATCTCATCCCCACCGTGAGATTATTCGAGCTTTGGTATGATGATGATGTCTATTGCGATCTTCGTTGTAATCATGAGTAGCTAAACTTCTCTGTTAGGGTTATGGAAGCCTTTTGATATACTATCTATTACTATGAGTTTGTGAATTCTTGATACTTATGCTACTTATATAATTACTCTCATCATCTTAATTACATTCTTGTGGTTGCAAACATATAGAATACGCCATTATAGCATTAACTTGTTCGAGAGAAAAGTTACATGTTTGGAAAAAAGAGTGTGACAAGGAAATAGGGCTACCAACCCCTATTTACACGTTAGTGCCGTAACTGAATTAACTTCTTGGAGAGTTTGTACCGTTAGTTACACGCTTTAAGCTCGAGAGAGTTAAAGTGAAATAATCCTTGATGGTTGAGAAACACTAGGATTTACCATTAGAATACGAATCTCTATAAGTGCATGCATGTCTGAATTCCGCATTACTCATAGTTAATAGATACGTAGAACTCATCAGGTGGACATAACCCTAACTTATAATTCTCATTGATTAAATCTTACTAAACAAAGCATTCTGTTTTTTTTACTTTGATATTAGAAATTCACGCCTAAACCATCCCCCCTTTCTGTAGAATTCTCGACCAACAGTCTGCTAACAATTGCAACACTTAGTGACCAAGTATTCCCTGTGGGATTCGACACCCAACCCAGTTGGGTTCTATATTTGATAGTGACCGCTCACACT
Organism: Capsicum pubescens; assembly: GCA_030864215.1. Classification (NCBI taxonomy): domain Eukaryota; kingdom Viridiplantae; phylum Streptophyta; class Magnoliopsida; order Solanales; family Solanaceae; genus Capsicum; species Capsicum pubescens. The sequence continues at coordinate 79,370,988 of CM061549.1, read as the reverse complement.
CTTACGAGAGCTGTAGTTTGGGCGTTATCACAAGTACATAAAATAACACAAAAATACATATGCAGTGCAATGTAATGAAGATGGGATCATGATGAATGATTGAAAGTCATCACATGACTTTTGGTATACACCAAAAAATCATTAACACTCCTAATATAGAATCCATGAGGGTTCATAACCCGTATACTACCTCAAATCTCAACTTCCCTCTCAACTAGTGTTTATGGATCAAGGAATTTTCATAAAAATATCTCATTTTCCTCTCCGACTATTACTCACAAATCAAGATTTTTTATAAAAATATCTCAGTTCTCTTTCACATCAATGTTTATCAATGGTACCAACATCTCCTGAATGTGTATGTATGAATAAGGATGTAATTCTCACACCCAAATTAGTATGAAGATAATAATCCATTCTATACATGTACGCATGAGTGCAAAATCAACTCACTATGTCAATAATTCATAATATCAGTTATCTCTTGGCACCACCAAAATAATAGTCATATAAGACATCATTAATATCACATAAAACCCCTAACTCAGGTATTTCTATCATGATTAGAAAGAAATGCTCAAACAATGCCTATAATATCTATTCAAGCCCCCACACGGGCATCACATTAAGAATAAGACAATTGATGCAAAAATCAGGCCTATGAAAGTCAAATAAATCCCCCGTACGGGCAACACACAGTATAAGATATCTCAAGTCAACAACAATAAGCATATAACCCCCACATGGGCACACCATATAAAATAATCTTGAAAAATACAGCTCCGTTGGCTAATCTTCTTAACCCATAACTTGTTTTACTCATTTATTAATTGCCCAATCTTGTCTGAAGAAAGTTAAGTCATAACCTACTTCAAAGTGACTGAATCTAAGGCTAAGGCCTTCATCACGGATCCTTCCCTTTTGAATGGTCTTGGAACCAACTAAAACATACAAATATAATATCTACACATTTAAAGACAGATAATGATATCCATATTGGCAATATTTAAGTTAGGTTCAAAACAGGTTCGAAAAATGGATTAAAAAATAAAAGGGGTAAAATTGAAATTTTACTTTAGAAATATATTTCCAAAGATTATAGGAGCCTATACTTGAAAACCCACACAAAACCGAGTTAAAAATAACGTTCAAATCAAAGAAAACCCCTTTTAAGATCTACCAACAAAATCTTTAAAATCCCATTTCAAAATCATGATAAAAAGGTGTTTTAAATGATATAATAAATAGGAATTGAAAGATAAGTGAATTTAGGAGTTACCCATATGATATTGATGATAAAACCTTTGAAAATCATTAAAATTGAGACCTTAAGGCTTGGAAATGGAAGAATACAATAAAAGATGAAAATTTGGGTATATATATTAGCGACGTCGCCTAGACGACACTATCGTCGCCTTTGTGACATCATGTCACAATCCGAACTTGGGCCTAGCCGTGACAAGTAATCTTAAGCCCACCTTGAGCTGGAGACAACCCCCTTAGACTTACCTCAAGAGCATATAAATGTAAACAATGGAAGCCAATCAAAGATAATAATACAGATAAATAAGTCTAATCAAATTCTAAGAGTCAAAATACAACAAAAACATCCCAATACCGTCCACAAAAACCTCTAACCCAGAATACCAACTAAGTTGGGACATGCCCTCGATTATGACAAAAAATAATCCAAAAAGAAATACCAAAAAATAATGAAACAAGTGAAATGCTCGGGCTTTCCAAAATATAGAGGCATACCACTTCACAGTAGATCCACAGGAGTACCAAATCACCTAACGCTGCACAGGAGCAACAGAAAAGACCTTGGACCCTATATAATGAAATGATATAGCATCCAGGGATGGTCAGCGGGGAGAGAACTAGCATGTAACTTAGTGAAAAGGGATAAAATAATGCCAATTCCAAAACCAGTCAAAACCACATGCATAATTTTTATATATACATATGTAGGATGCCGGGATAGGGACAAGGGTCATGAACATGAGAGTTTAAAACCATTAACCCGAATTATGTAGCTCGCTTCATCTTAAAGGCACCCACAGGCTATATGGGTTTAGCTCCCCTTGCTGAAAGGGCCTCAGTGCATATTAGTCGTACGAACTGAGGAAACCGAGGGAAGGCTAAAGACACCAAGGTGATAATCATCTAAAATATAGTGTGTATCTAGACACACTGTCATATAGACTCTCACGCCGGCAAACATGCTTTCTAATGTTGGTTCCCCCAGGTATACACCTTCATGGTGAGCTACACAATTCTCTTTAAGCCCAAATTAAAATAGTTTGCACATAAACCTAATCATTAACCAAGGAGTCAGTTTAATCAGGCATTACCAACTTGGTATCGCCATACCAATATGCTTGCAAGCTTATATAATTATGTCAAACCAATCCATATAACCATTAAACTCCCAAGTTCCATTTAAATTTCAAAATCATGGCCATCATGGGTATTCCAAACCATTTTTATTATCCGTTATCCTTTAATGCAATGCAATATTCCAAAGGCAAGTTAATTGATGTAAATTATATGTTCAAAACCAAGATTTGTAAAGATGGTTGAGGTTAATGCCATTACCAAGTCAAAAATCCATCAATTTGGGGAAACCCATGTTCCCCATTCCAATCCCCCTAACAATGCACTCATTCAGTCCCAAAACCATCAATTAATGCATAAACAACATATTTAATGCATGGGAATAATAATTCAAGTAATAACCATCAAAAGCCCTCAACCCAATTTCAAACCCATCAATTAAAATCACATGGATAATGCCTAAATAAATGCCATAATGTAAAATACAAGTTAAGGATGAGAAACATGCTTGAAATGCAAAGGAGATCAAAGAGAAATTGAAGTATAGAGACCGGATGATGAATCCTCTATAAAAACCTTAAACTTTATTGGGTTTAGATTTAAAGAGGAAAAAGAACAGTCTTGATCTTTGAAAACAGAAGAAAAAGTGTTACTTTAATTTTATAAAGTTGTGTAAGGGGTAAAAAGACCAAAAGCCCTCACCCCAAGTGAACAAATAAAAACTGGACAAAATTAACATAGGAGCATGGCATGCCGCTATCGTGAAGCTTAGCCTCCATGCCACGCCCTTATCACGGAGGCTAACCTCCGTGGAATTCTACTATCGCGGAGGCTTACTGTCTTGGGTCCTAAAATGACCCCAAACCCCTTCCAAAAATTCCAAAACTTTTCTAAAACACCCTCTTAACACCCCTTAACATAATTCAAGTCAAAAATTGAGATTACTCACGTGGGAGGGTCAAAAATAAATTGGTTGAAATTTTGTAAGGTTTTATATATCTCCTGAGCGCCTAGACTACCATTAAGGTAGTAGTCACTTGCGATATAGGGACTCGCTAAGGTGCCCTAATGCCTGCCAATGTGATCCCGCTTAGGTAGTGAAAAGCAGTGCCAAGGTATGCTAGAGAGGTAGTGGGATTCCTCTAAGGCAACCCCTGGGTCCACCTAAGAGACCTCGCTAAGGAAACCTTGGTATTCGCTATAGTGACTACACCAGAAATAACAAAATGCTGAGTTTGGCATGTTGGAATGCCTCTAACTGGACCCTCGAGATTCATTTGGAATTCCACAGAAACAAACCATATATGTTACTAGGATATTTTTTATGTTTGAACTCAATGAAAACGTTGAATTTTCACAAAAGGATCATTTTCAACAAATTAACCCTTGGAACCCCCAAAATATCATTTAAACTAGTTTTCATACGGAGGGTTAAAATGCAATATAAAGGTTCCAAACCCAAACCAACCTTGATACTAACCCAAATTCGACATTATGGATCTAATGGAGCTGTCCAAATTGCCATCCGGCACTTAAAACACAAGATATTGATTGAAGTCAAACTAGTGGCTTTTAAAGCCTCTAAGAGTCTCAAACTCTCCCAAATCATTACGAATGCATCAAGGACTATGCCAACCATCCCCATATCTCATAGTCAATATATAACAATTTTGGGGAAGGGTAAAATGGTCAAAACACAAAAAAATTGGAAGGTTTTACATATTAGGTCATTACAATATCCACTACTAAAACACTAGTTCATCCTCAAACTAAAATCAAAGGAGGTAACTGAATTGGTAAATAGCTAGGGTAACTGCTACGTATGTCGGGATCGGCCTACCAAGTAGCCTCCTCGATGGGATGGTGTCTCCATTGAACCTTAACCACATGAATATCTCTGAATGCAATCATCTAACGTCTCTAGATAATATAGAGATTGACTCCTCTACAAAGATCAACCTCTTACTGAATGAACCGAGTCTCAATGAAGTATGCAAGAATCATCCAGATATAGTGCCATAACATAGATACATAGAAGACTGGATGAATGACTATAAAGTTTGGGGGTAAGGCCTAGTCATAATATACCTCTCCAAGTGTCCGTAGTATCTCAAATAGCCTGATATACTAAGGTTTAAGTTTGCCCTTCCTACCAAATATCATCACGCCCTTCATGAGTGACAATGAGAAGATTACTCGATCACTAATCTCACACTTCAAAGCATGAAACCTATGGTCTGCATAATTTTTTTGCCTACTCTATGTTGCTCGAGCCTATCCTGAATCACCTGAACTCTGTCTAAAGACTCATGAAGCAAGTCAGTACCACGAGATCTAATCTCAAAAGTCTCAAACAAACCAATCATAGATCGATAATATCTACCATATAATGCCTTAAAAGATGTCATCTCAACACTAGATGGTAGCTATTATTATAAGCAAAACTCTGCTATGTCCAAATGATGTTCCCACCATTCTCCAATGTCCATACACATGCATGGAGCATATCCTTCAAAGCCTAAATAGTTCGCTTTGACTGCCCATTAGTCTGGGGGTGAAAATTTATGCTAAGGTCAAACTAAGTACCCAATTCCTCCTAAAATATCCTCTAGAATTAGAAGTGAACACTGGTCCTCTATTTAGAATAATAAACACGGGTACCCTATGGATACGAGCTAACCTCTTGGGGATGTAGGAAATTTAAAATGGGGATGAAATGGGCTAATTTGGTCAATTGATCTATGATGACCCAAATGCTGCCAGAACCACAAGAAGTAAGAGGCAACCCACTTACAAAGTTCCGTTGTAATCTGCTCCCACTTCTACTCAGAAATAGGTAGTCTTTGAAGCAAACCACTAGGTCTCAGATGATCAACCTTTACCTGCTGACACCATAGAAAATAATCTAGAAAATCCACTGCATTATTCTTCATACCACTCGACTAGTAATCCTGCCTAAGATCATGGTACATCTTGGCTATCCCAGGGTAAATGAAATATTTGGAACAATGGGCCTCCTCAAAAATCAATCTCACCCATCCACCAACCCTCAAAACAGAAATTTAATAATTAATCCTCAACAAACCATCAAAATCAAGAGATGTTGCCCCAGTCTCACCACTTAACACCTTATCTCAAATCACCCTCAAGCTATCATTATCAAACTGGCGGGATTAAATCTTCTCCATCAATAAAGACCATCAAAAAATGCTAAAACATATCTGAGGGTCAAAATGTCAGGCCTACCTATCTCGTTAGCTAAAAATTGAACCTCTAAGGCTAAAGGTCACTCCTGAGTGAAGATTTGAGCTAAACTCCCCATTTTAGTTATTTTTCAACTCAAGGCATTTCTAACCACATTATCCCTACCAACATGATAAAGAATAGTGAGATCATAATCCTTAAGAAACTCAAGCCAACATGGCTGTCTCATATTCAGATCTTGCCAATTGAAGAAGTACAGAAGGCTATGATAATCCAAGAAAATATCACAAGGAAATCTATACAAGTAATGTTTGCACAACATCAACACAAATGCAATGACGGCCACCTCTAATTCATGGATCGGATAATTCTTCTCATAATGCTTCAACTGACAAAAAACATAAGCTATCACCTTACTTTTCTGCATCAACACCGCACCTGATTCAATGCCAAAAACATCACAATATATGGTAAAACACATGCCCTTCTTAGGTAAACTCAATATAGGAGCCAAAGTCAACAACTCCTTGAGCTTTTGAAAGCTAGCCTCACTAGTATCCAACCATTGAAAGGTAGCCTTCTTCTGAGTCAACTTGGTCAAAAGATCCTTAATAGATGAGAAACACTCTACAAAACACCAATAACAACCCACTAAACCAACTGTAACGCCCTGAATCTGGTACCCGGAATGCTATTCGGTGCTCATGACCCTGAAGGACCACAAGCTAACCTATGACTGATATATGTACCTGAACACTGCATAATATATTGTATAAATGCAAAAATATGAACTGAAAGGCCTTAAGGTTCAAAACTAAAACATAACTGATAAATCATAACATATGGATGGGGTATGAAATACCCAAACACTAAAATAATTGTTTGAACATGATATTCTGAAAAGCCTCTAACTTTCTGAATAAGGAGTTGATGGGACATATCCCCAACTAAATTCAACTAATAAATTAATTAATAAGATAATAAGGAATGGTCATGTTCTCAAAGGATGAGGACTCACTGCTATCTCTGACTGCAGAGATTGGAATACTACTGATACTCTGGAGCTCGTGCTTCTGAACCTATGTTATAAAACACCAAAGTGGAAATGCGTCAGTACTTTGAATGTACTAGTATGCATAGAAAGTAGGCTGAATGCAAAGAGTTCACATGCATGAACTATACTAACTGACTGGACAATATGAATGTGAGAATACATGCATGAGTACATAATAACTATAACTGAGTTTGTGATAACATGATTACTGAATCTGAGTACTGATAACATGAGATACTAATAACTATATAACTGAAATAACTGATACTGAGCGACTGTATCTGACAATCTAGTTTTTGATGGAACTAGCTGAGTTCTGTACTGTTCTGAGTTAACTGTATCTCACAGTCCTAAATTTTATAAAACTATCTGAGTTCTATTATTGAGACTGAATGATCGTATCTGACAGTCCTGATTCTGTAACTGAAACTGTGGGAAGTAGTTATCTAACCGACATGCCCCTAATACACATTATGGCTGAGTTGGGGTCCAATTTGTAACCCCAATTGGAAGGGTGTCAGTACCGCACCACTGGTAAGGACAATCTTTGAGTAGTCCTCATATAACAGGTAACTCTAGTGAGAACGGTAGGAACTCTCACATAACAAGTTAAGCCACCTCATATACCCTCATATAGCAGGCTATGATATCTCAACCTACGCTGGCTACATAGTTTTGAAATACAAGAATTGCTTCTAAGAATCACACCCTCATATAATAGGTGAGTTCCCTTCCTTGGGTTCACTCAGTGCTAATTCCTACTTTCATCTGAATAGACACTGATCATGGATTACTGAACTGAATTAACTGAGTTCCGTTGACTGATGAAATAGTACTGAGATTACTGCATTAGTGAGATTTCCTGAGTCACATGAATGACTAAATTTTATAGATCATGGCTTGACTGAGGATATTGTGAGAACATGACACCGACTCCTACTTTTATCTGAATAGACACTGATCATGGATTACTGAACTGAATTAACTGAGTTCCGTTGATTGATGAAATAGTACTGAGATTACTGCATTAGTGAGATTTCCTGAGTCACATGAATGACTAAATTTTATAGATCATGGCTTGACTGAGGATATTGTGAGAACATGACACCGACTCTAGGCACAAAACTATATTTTTTTGGTACAAGTACCCCCAGGACTCCATGGAAAGAAACTGAAGCATGACTTTCTTAAATAAACGACCAGCATCAACAATCCATAATTCATTGAGTAAGACATTTCATCAAACGTTTGACATGCATAAACTTGTACATGAATAGGGATTTCATATTATCATACTAGTATGGCACTTTTCTTTCACATAGGCGTTTAATCAAACACATGGAGAGAATGTTTTAGTTATAGAATCATCAATACATCTAATAATCATGGATACATCAATCAACTTGTAATTTGAAGGGGGTTTATCATGGTTATTATGCAAATCATCACATACTAGGGTCAATCATTGGAATATGTAATTTAAAACATGAATCAAAACCACATAGCATCATGAACATGAATTTTAATTTAATTTAAATCATGAACATTCAAAAATATCCAAATCTTGGATTTTAAAAGAGATTCTTGAGCTTCATGGGTGAAAGGGACCCATGAATCAACACATGACATACCTGGGTTGTGATTTCTTAAAGATTGATAGAGGAAAACTTAAATTCTTGACTTGAAATTAAACACCTAGGGTTTTCTTGTTCTTGAGGATAGATCTTGGAGAGAAACCCTAATTTGATAGTATAGATGAATAATAAAGTTATGGGTTATGGTATGGTATAATTAGGGGTTAAAACGGGTGGAAAAAGACCCAAATACCCTTTTAAAAATGACTTAAAATTCACTGAATGGGACCTGCGATGGCCCACCGCAATTTCGACGGTCCATTATTTAGACTGTCGTATGTGGACAAAGAAAAACTCATTGCCTTATAGCGATGGTTTGGGCGACGCTCCGTCGCAAGTTTGATGATCCATCAACCTGTCTGTCGCACCTTATCCAGAAGGTTGACTCACTGCCTTAGCTATGATGGTCTAGCTGATGGTCCATTGCTAGATCGATAGTCAATCAACCTGGCCGTCGTACCTGGGCAATTCTGACAGCTCTGAGTAAAACGTCCATAACTTTTCACTCTGATATCGGATTTGGACGAAATTGGTATCGTTGGAAAGCTAATTCAATTTCCCACATGATAAAAAGTGAAAATCTTAAAAATTCCACGTGTACAAAAATGGATTCATATTTCAAAGTAAGTTTCTAACATTGTTGGGATGATTTCAAGCTAGATAGAAGTACAGGGTATTATATTATCTCCCCCTTAAAAACATTCGCCCTCGAATGGGACTGAGTGAGATGGGAGAATATAAACTGATGTACATACTAAACATGAACAATTGGAACATGATCTCATGACTGACATGACTGATAACTGAATATATCATTCTGATCATGCATATCTGATATATGTATAACTGATTCATGAATGCATGACTGAGTGTTCTGATGAACTAAGGTTCTCACAATGAGAATGCATATCTGATGCATGATTATATAACTAAACTGACATATGAATGCATGAATGAATATGCAATGGTATTTAATACCAAGTTTATAATGGAATTCTGAACATGCCATGGATGCCAAGCTTGTAACTAAAATCTAAACATGAAACTGAAAAGCTTAAGGAGAACTTTTACCTTGAGCTTGATCTGAGTTAGTGGAGAAGAGGTGAGGATACTTGGTACGTATGTATGCTTCTGCTTCCCAAGTAGCTCTCTCAACGGACTGATTTTTCCAAAGAACTTTGACGAGAGAGACTTCTTTGTTCCTCAGTCTACGAGTCTGATAGTCTAGGATTTCGACTGGAATCTCTTCATAAGAGAGGCTGTTCTAAACATCTATGCTCTAAATAGAGACTACAACTAATGGGTCACCTATGCACTTCTTGAGCAAAGAGACATGGAGGACTGGATGAACTGAGGCTAGATCTAAAGGAAATTCGAGCCCATAAGCTACATTGCCGAATCGACTGAAAATCTTGAAGGGACCGACATATCGGGGATTGAGCTTTCCCTTCTTGCCGAATCTCTTCACTCCCTTCATGGGAGAGATCTTTATATAGACAAATCACCAATCTCGAACTCGAGATCCTTTCTGGGCACATCTGCATAAGACTTCTGTCAGCTCTAAGCAGCCTAGAGTCTTTCTATGATCAACTAGATTTTCTCTAAGGCATTAATACTAAGTCAGGACCTATAACTGAGGCCTCACTAACTTCAAACCAACCGATTGGAGATTTGCATCTCCTACCATAGAGAGCTTTAGATAGAGCTATCTGAATACTAGAATGATAGCTGTTGTTGTATGCAAACTCAATCAAAGGCAAGTGGTCATCCCAACTACCCTTAAAATCAATTGCACACGCCCTTAGCATATCTTGTAGGGTCTAAATGGTCCTTTCTACTTGACCATCTGTCTGAGGATGGAAGGTTGTACTGAGATATACTTGGGTACCAAGATCCTTTTGGAATGCTTTACAGAAGTAAGAGGTGAACTGGGTACCTCTGTCTGAGATAATAGCTAACAAAACATCATGCAATCTGACTAACGTAAACCTCGGCTGAATCAGAGGTATGGACTAGAAGAAAATGAGCTGACTTGGTCATTCTATCTACAATGACCCAGACTAAATTATACTGGCGATGAGTATGAGGTAAACCCATCACGAAGTCCATGTTCACTTCTTGCTACTTCCAAGTAGGACTATTGAACTCCTGTATGGACCCACTAGGTTTCTGATGTTCTATCTTAACTTGCTGACATGTCGAGCACTTAGCCATAAACTCTATAATATCTCTCTTCATACTACTCCACCAATAGATTTTCCGTAAGTCATGGTACATCTTTGTGGCCCCTGGATGAATAGAGTAGCGCGCACTATGTACTTCTGCAAGAATTCGTTGCCTTAAGTCATCTACACCTGGAACACAGACAACCCTGACAATGCAAAAAACCATCTCCCCCTTGGGAGAAAACCTCTACTTTATGATCCTTGACTGACTCTTTCAATTTGACAAGGATGGTGTCTCTATCTTACTTTTCTTTCACCTCAGAAACTAGAGATGATTCTGAACTACTCTGAACCCATATGTCATCCTCCTCTATATCGACTAAGCAAATACCTAGTCTGGCAAGCTGATGGACTTCCTGAGCTAACTTTTTCTTACTGTCCTCGACATGAGTAACACTACCCATAGACAATCTTCTGAGAGTGTCGGCCACTATATTAGCCTTGCCCGGATGATAAAGGACACTCATGTCATAATATTTCAAGAGCTCTAACTACCTTATCTGATGAAGATTGAGATCTTACAGAGAAAATACATACTGAAGGCTCTTATGATCTATGAACACATCCATATGAACTCCTTATAGATAATGCCTTTAAATCTTTAAGGCAAATACTACGGCTTCTAACTCAAGATCATGAGTCGGATAATTCTTCTCATGGGGTTTAAGCTGTCTGGAGGAGTAGGCTATGACCTTACTATGCTGCATGAGGACACAACCCAAACCTACTCTGGATGCATCACAATACACCACGAACCCATCTGAACCATCTGGAAGAGCTAAGACTGGGGCTGAGGTGAGTCGAGTCTTCAACTCCTGAAAACTCTTCTCGCAAGGATATGACCACTGAAACTTGACTTTCTTCTGAGTCAATCTGGACATAGGGGATGCAATAGAAGAAAATCCCTTAACATACCATCTGTAATAGTTGGACAAACCCAAGAAACTCCTAATATCTGATGGAGAGACAGGGCGAGGACATTTTCTTATTGCTTTGGTCTTTTGAGGATCTACTCTAATGCCATCACCAGAAATGATATGGCCAAGGAATGCTACTGACCTTGGACAAAACTCACACTTACTGAATTTGGCGAATAGCTGATGATCTCTGAGAGTCTGAAATACAATTCTGAGATGGTCTACATGATCACACTCATAGCGAGAATAGACCAAAATATCATCTATGAAGACTATGGCGAACATGTCCAAGTACTGCTTGAACACACATTTTATCAAGTCCATAAAAGCTGCTGGGGCATTGGTAAGACCAAAGGACATGATTAGGAATTCGAAGTGTCCATACCAAGTACGGAAGGCTATTTTCCAAATGTCGCATTCTCTAACTCTGAGTTGATGATAGATGGATCTGAGGTCTATCTTAGAGAAATAGCTGGGACCCTGAAGTTGGTCAAACTAGTCATCAATTTTGGGAAGAGCATACTTATTCTTGATTGTGAATTTATTGAGATGACGATAGTCTATACACATTTTGAGAGAACCGTCTTTCTTTTGCACGAATAAGACTGGTGCACCCCACGAGGACACGCTGGGCATGATGAACCCTTTATCTAAGAGATCCTTCAACTGTTCTTTCAATTATCTGAGTTCTGCTGGTGCCATTCTGTATGGTAGAATAGATATAGGCTGAGTATCTGGAAGAAGATCAATACCAAAGTCTATTTACCTTTTGGGAGGAATTCCTGGAAGATCTTCGGGAAAGACATCTGAATATTCATTCACAACTGGGACTGAATCAAGACTGGGAGTTTCATAACTAGTGTTCTTAACTCAAACAGGATGATATACACATCCCTTAGATATCATTTTATGTGCCCAAAGGTAGGAAACAAGCTGACCTTTAAAAGTGGATACATTACCCTTCCACTCTAGGACGGGTTCATTCGGAAACTAAAACTGGACTATTCTTTTTATACAGTCGACTATGGCATAGAAGGAATGAAGACAATCCATGCCAAGAATGACATCGAAATTAGTCATCTCTAATTCGACTAAGTCTACTGAAGTGACTGAAATATCATAATCGGGCAGTTCCTGTATATCTGTCGGGCTATGATGGTTTTACCCAGTGGGGTAGAGACTGAGAAGGGCTCTGTTAGAATTTCTAGACTCACTCCAAAATCAACTGCTATATAAGGAGTAACAAAATACAAAGAAGCTCCTGGATCTAGCAAAGCATAAATATGCACATAAAAGATCTGTAACATACTAGTAACTACATTAGGAGAATTTTCCTGATCTTTATAGGACTGGAGAGCATAGATTCTATTTTGTCATTGTCTACTAGTAGCACTGAAAGTGGCACCCTGCTAATTTGGGCAACTGGACTGAGATGAGGAATGGTTCTGCTGACTCTGAGGACCTGGCTGAGGACAGTCTCTGACTTTGTGGCCTAGCTTGCCATATCCAAAATAAATACTGCTGTCAGCTCTACAAATACCCTGATGGTGCTTGCCACAAGTCTTCCAAAGAGAATAGGTGCGGGCACTGCAACACTGCCCTGAGACTTAGAGCCTGACTCTCTATCTTTGTTACCATCCCTAAACTTAGAAGCTGGAGAACTAGCTTAAGAAGTAGCTAGAACTGATGACTTAGGATGAAACTGAGAACGGTTACCTCTCTCTAATTTGGGCTGAGGAAAGTTGAAACTACCTATCCTGGCTATCTTATTCTGCTTCTCCCTCATCTTAATCTTCTATCTGCCGAGCATGAGTCATGAGCCTAACTAAAGTTATGTCACTATTCAACATTGCAAACCTACACTCATTGACCACACTATCATTCACCCCAGAAACAAACTTACTCATCTTGGCCCTACTATCTGCAACCATATAAGGAGCATATATAGCTAATTGAGTAAACTTAAGAGAATACTCTTTCACCATCATATTGCCCTGCCTGAGGTTGATGAATTCTAACACCTTATCCTCTCTCAGCTCTTAGGGAAAGAATCTATCTAAGAATACGGTGACAAACTCCTCTCACTCAATAGGCCCTGCATCATCTGGCCTTTCTGACTTTCACTGCTTGTACCAAGTGTGAGCAATATCCTACAACTGATATAAAGCAAACTCATCACTCTCAACAGGAGTAACCCCTATGATGTCAGTAACCTTCTGAACCTGATCGATGAATTCCTGAGGGTCCTCATCTGACTTAGACCCGAGAAAAGATGGAGGATTCATTCGGGTGAAGTCTTAAATCCTGGATGCAGCTTAACTAGACACTGGGTTGGCCAGAATGACAGCTGGTCATTCATTCTGAGTAGCAGCTGACTGAATAAGAGTAGTGAATGCAACTCTGAACTCTGCATGAGAAACATGTTCGCCCAAACGATCTTCGGGATGAGGGGATGGTTGATTCCCATTTTTTCTCTTAGGAGGCATATTCTGTAGAAGAAAGGGAGAAATGGATTAGACTGAGAGATTAAATTGATATTATACTCACTGGCATGACATGAATACTGAAATAAGGGAAACTGTTCCTAAAACATCTTATAGCCTCCTGCACATAAATATAGCACGTAACACACCATGTATAAGACTCTACTAGATGTGACTTTCAGACTTCCTAGGACTCTATTGAACCTTAGGCTCTGATACCAAGTTTGTAACGCCCCAAATCTGGTACTCAGAATGCTACACAGTGCTCATGACCCCGAAGGACCACAAGCTAACCCATGACTGATATCTGTACCTAAACACTGCATAATATACTGTATAAATATAGAAATATGAACTTAAAGGCCTTAAGGTTTAAAATTGAAACATAACTAATAAATCATAACATATGGATGGGGTATGAAATACCTAAACACTGAAATAACTGTCTAAACATGATAGTCTAAAAAGCCTCTAACTTTCTGAATAAAGAGTTGATGGGACATGTCCCCAACTAACTCCAACTAATAAATTAATTAATGAGATAAAAAAGAATGGTCATGTTCTTGAAGGATGAGGACTCACTGCTATCTATGATTGCTGAGATTGGAATGCTACTGATGCTCTGTAGCTCAGCTTCTGAACCTATGGTATAAAACACCATAGCGCAAATGCGTTAGTACTTTGAATGTACTGGTATGCATGAAAGGTAGGCTGAATGCAAAGGTAGGATGAAAGACCTTATCTAGAAGGTTGAATCACTGCCTTGGCTACGACGGTCTAGGTGACGTTCCGTCTCTAGATCGACGGTCCGTTAACCTAGCCGTTGCACCTGGGTGATTCTGATAGATCTGAGTAAAATGTCCATAACCTTTTACTCTAATATCAGATTTGGACAAAATTGGTATCGTTGGAAAGCTAATTCAATTTTCCACATGATAAAAAGTGAAAATCTTAAAAAGTCCATGTGTACAAAAATTGATTCCTATTTCAAAGTAAATTTCTAACATTCTTGGGACGATTTCAAGCTAGGTAGAATACGGGGTATTACACCAACAATCTCTAAATCTCAATATAAGAAGTAGTTCTGTCCTAATAAATAATCACTGCTATCTTATCCAGATCAATCATAATATCATCCTAGGTCACCGCATAACCCAAGAAAGAAAGGGAATCCAATCAAAACTCACACTTAAGGAACTTAGTATATAACTTCTCATTCTGCAATATCTAAAGTATAATTCTAAAGTATCTCACATGATCGAATTTATTCTTAGAGTAAGCCAAGATATCATCAATAAATACAATCACAAAAGAGTTGATATATAATCAAAATACTCAATTCATCAACTCCATGAACGTTATTAGGGAATTAGTGATTTGAAAGGACATGATCAAAAACTCATAATGACCATATCAAGTCCGAAAAGACATCTTCAAAATATTCAAAGCTGTAACTTCAACTGCTAATACCTGAATCTTAAGTCAATAATGAAAAATATAGAAAACCCTAAAGTTGGCCAAATAAATCATCAATGCAAAGAAGAGGATACCTGTCTTAATGTTCACTTTGTTCAATTGTCGACAGTCCATACCCACACACATAGAATCATCTTTTTTCTTTACAAATAGGATAGGAGCACCATAAGGAAATATACTAGGTCTAATGAACCCCTTACTCAACAAATCCTATAACTGTTTCTTTAATTCCTTCAACTCAGTTGAGGCCATCTGATGTGCCATGGTTTTATGGTACTTTTCATACTTAAAACTAAGAAATTATACAAGTACTTAAGTAATTAAATTAGATATGATGTACTTTTATTTTAGTTTTGTAGGAAAACTAAGTTCGGATCAAAGAAGAAGCAAAAAGTGATGAAATAAAGTTGAGAGTCTATCTACGAGGGGTACCAATGGGCCCATAAGTGGCCTACGTAGGTAGTAGGGTTGAAGTTATATAAGATGAAGTTTTTTCTAAATCCTATAGACCCTATATAAGGGGATGTAGGTACTACCTATGACCTATAGGTATCCTTCGTAGGTAGGGTTCAAAAGACCTGAAGACTACTATGTTTCCTATGAACCTACCTACAACCCGTAGGTACTACCTACGACCCGTAAGTGGGGTCATAGGTTAGTGATGACTCTATTTTCCTACTTTGTTTAAGATAATTTTTTTTTATTTTTTGATGTATCTATAAATATCCATGGGATGCTTCATTATTAGGTTACATAGATGACACATTCTATGAATTATTACATTGGTTTTGAGTCTTGAGATACACTTCTGATCTTAGAGTTCTTGATATTGAATTTTAGGGTTTGATGTTGAAGTATCCTAGGTTTGGAACCTTAGAAAATTTCCTGAAATCCCATTTTTTGAACCGAATACGACTCATGGTATGAGCCGTATGCTAGGGTTCGAGTGGTAAAGTCCTGTTGTAAGATGTACAGTGTTAGTTAGTGGGATAGTTTTGGTCACTGAAATAGATACAACTTAGGGGTGAGTGTCGTATGGCTGGGTATGAGTCGTATAGGTGACTCGTAAAGTGGACAATGTTTGATCCTCTTGGTGTTACATTCTTCCATGTATATAGATCATGGGTATGGATCGTATGCTAAATTTACAACTTAGGTGGATGAGTCGTATACTAGACAGTGTCTGATCCATAGTTAAGTCTTTGTTACGATCGGGAGGGTATCAACCGTAAGGGAGGTTACGACTCGTAAGGAGGCCAGTTGTGACCCCGTGTTGGGTTCTTATGGGATTTAAGTGGGGGTATTCTGGATATTTCCCTACTTACCCTAATAAGGCCCCACAGGTTCTAATACAATTAGGAGGTTGTTTACCATATTAATTTACTCTTAAGCACTTAGAAACTCTTCCTAAACATATCATAATTTTCTCAAGAGCTTTGGGGGCAAAGAGCTAAGGTTTTAACTAATGGATTACTTTAGGGCTTGTCTTGGTGAATTCTTTCCATCAATATTCTTGGCCTAAGGCATGATTCTCTTCCCTAACTGTAATTTCAATTAAAGGCATGGTTACATGGTTTTTCTCTTGCACGATTATGGCTTTCAACTATTGATTTTGGGGTTTTGATCTTAAGTGTTTGGTTATTATTTCCTATGGTTTCAATTATGTTTTATATGAATTAACGGTGTTTTTCAGCAATTGAATTACATGGTAATGTTTAATGGTGATGGAATTTGGTTTTAGTTATATTATGCCCCCATGGTGTTTGATAAAATGCTTATAAAGATATTTTCATTGCATTGCCTTATTTAAATAGAACTCTTGCTTGTTTTCAGCTTATATATGAAATATTAAATATTTTTCCATGGTTTACAAAGGTTAATGGCTAATTTGTTATGCTTGTGGAGAACATGGTAGTCTCCCAAGAGGTTAAATATGTCTAATGATAGGGCACTTAAATGTCCCCATAATCTAAATAGTTTGTCTATGGATAATGCTTGCAAGTGTGGTGGTATGATGATACCGTTGGTTTATTAAATAGCCTTGGTTAACAAAAGGATAATTTGATTGTTTGTACTTGGTTATAGTTGGGCATTAATGGCGGAAAGTGTAAGCTAAGTCGTGGAAGGTGGCAGCCCCGGAGGAATCAAAACTGAAAACTCATATTTGTCGATATGAGGATTATTCGATGGGCATGTGCGAGTGTCATATTTATATTGGACGGATGTACTAGTCATCCCAAGAATTTTGCCTGGTCGTGTGGCTATATGTAGTGGGAATCTTTTAGCAGGGTTAGCATAATCCATATGGCCCGCGGGTGGTAGGACGACTAAGCTACACAACCCAGGTAAAGGTTTTAATGGCATACTAAACCCGGTCCCTTTTCCCAGCACTTATATATATATGTATGGTTGTTTGCATTTGTAATACCCTGAGAATCCCAACCGATAGTTGAACCATGCTTCAAGATCATGAGAAATAAATTATAGTGCATTGGTAGTTTTATGATCAAGGTTGGTGTGTATTAAGGCCTCAAATATGTCCTATCTATTAGGCGAATCAAAACATCCCTTACCAATTGAATTCTTGAGAAGGATTTTGATATAGTCAATTTCAAATAAGCATATCTTTTGTTATACTATGAATTTTTGATCTCATGAGCCACCAACAGATAGAAATTGAATTATCTTTCCAACTATACCAATTTTGCAAAAATCCGGTATCGGGGTAAAAAGTTATGGCCGTTTTATAGTGAGCTATAAGGACTGCCAAAGTGCAATGGGAAGGCCGACTGACTGTCGCTCCTGCAATGGACCATTGTCCAAGCTGTCACAACTGAGGCAGTAAGCCTGTTTTCTGGCCAAAAAGCAATGGGCTGAAGGGACAGTTTGTCCCCAGGGCGACGGTTCGTAGCCCAAATCGTCGGGGACCTCCGTTTAGCAATTTTAAGCCGTTTTAAAAAGAATTTTTAGTTTTTTTCCACCCTTTTTAAAACCTAATTGCATCAAATCAAAGCACATAATTCCTCATTCATACATAACATCAAAATTAGGGTTTTTTTCAAGATCAATCCCCAAGAACAAGATTCACACCCTTCTTCAAGAAAACTCAAGAATCAAAATGTCTCCATTCAAGAACCTTCAAGAAAAGTTATTCTCTTTCAAGATTCAAGATTTTGAGGTATTTTAGATATTAATTCATGGGTTCGTTCCGCTCATGAAGCTCAAGAATCCTTTTTAAAGTGCAAAGATTGTGTATTTGTGATTTCCATGATTATGATTAAATTGAAGTTCATGTTTATGTTATTTTTGGGTTTTGATTCTTGTTTTAGATTTCAAATTCCAAGAGTTAATCCTAGAAGGGATGATTGGTATGATGTTCATGATAAACCCTTCAAATTGCATGTTGATTGATGTAGCCATGTTATTTAGATATATTGTTGGTTGTATAACCAAAGCATGCTCCCTATATGTTTGATTAAATGCCTAGGTGAATGAAGTAGTGCCATTATAGCATGTTAATATGAAATTCCCTTTTGTGTATAAGTTAATGTATGTTAAGTGTTTGTTGAAAAGCTTTGGTGAATGAATTCTGAGACATTAGTAGGCAATCCTATACGTCTACAAGTTTATGACCTCAAATACTTGAAAGGATGCTTCAGTGATTGTATTGTGAATGATAGACGATTTCCATGTTATTCAAGAATTGTTATACTTTACTTTTATGCTATCGAGTCCTGGGGGTTATGAAAACCTAAAATTTAGCTGTTTACTTAGCCTCAGTAGTTTTAGAATAGTTTCAGATACGTATGAGTATTATCAGTTCAGTCCGTTATCATATTAGTCAGACTTAGATTAGTTCAATAATTCGAGTCAATTCCCTTTTCAGTTAAGCTTAGCTCAGTCCCATAATTAGTGTCAGTTCAGTTGGGAGTAGAATTCAGCACCGAGAGAGGGCAGGGATGATGGCTTCCCCGTTAGTTAGGCAGAGTTTTTAGTAGCAGTCCCTGTACTCCAGAACTACATAGCCAGCACAGGATGAGGAGTCACCCATTAAATTAAGGCTTGACTACCTCCCAGGAGTCACCCATTAGATTAGGCTTGGCTCCGCCCAGGTGTCACCCATTAGATTAGGTTTGGCATCCTGGTCTTAGAAGTTGTCTTTACCCGTGGAAAGGTACTAACACCCTTCCAACTGGGGTCACAGGTTGGACCCCTATCAGATCAGATTTGGGGCATGTCAATTAGATGACTACCTCCTACAGTCTCAGTTTTAGTCTCAGTATTCAAAATAGAACTCAGATCAATATTATAGAAATCAAGGCAGTTAGATACAGTCACTCAAGCTTTTAAAGAATTTAAAAAGTTTCATAAATGCAGAGATCACCCACTAGATAGGCTTGATCTCAAATTTCAGCCAATTATTCTCACTTTAGTAGATTCAGAGATCACCCTATAGCTAGGCCTGATCTCAGATTCAGTCAATCAGTATCAGTATTAGTAGATCTAGAGATCACCCGCTAGGTAGGCCGAATCTCAGGTATCAGTATTAGTAGACTCAGTTATCAGAAGTCCAATTATTAGAATTCAGTATTTAGTGTTACTACAATTTCAGTTATAGTTTATGCATTCGTGCATATATCCTCATTCAGTAGTCTCATGTTATCCAATCAGTATTTTTCCTGCATGTAAACCCTTGCATTCAGCCTTACCTCATCTATTGTACCAGTACATTCTCACGTACTGATGCATACTTTTTGCTTGCGCAATGGTGTCTTATACCATAGGTTCTGAAGCACGGGATCCAGAGCACCCTTAACAGGTCAGATTCAGCCAACAACAGTAGACTTAGCAGTGAGTCCTCATCATTCGAGGATGTTCCTTATTTTATTATTGCATTAGATTTAGCATTTTAGTAGATGGAGTTAGTTGGGGGATTGTCCCATCAACTTCATAGTTTAGATAGATTAGAGGTTTTTCAGACTAAATGTTCAGACAGACTAGAGTATTTTTAGACAGTTATTTTAATTTTAGTATTGTTATACATTGTTCAATTTTATTTTTGATATTTGAACCTTATGGCAAGTTTCTGCCAGTTTTCTGCATTTATTTCAGTTAGTTATTCAGTGGTCAGTTATAGATATCAGTCAAGGGTTAGCTTGTGATCCTTTGGGATTATGAGCACCGTGTAGCCTTTGGGGTACCAGACTCGGGGCATTACAACATTGGATGGTCTTCACTTGGTTTTGATAATTGGTATTACTTTATCATTATCTTGAGTTTTATGCTAGTATTCACCCACTAACCCGTCTACTGGCGGATGTATACCTATGCTATGTAGGAATTGACTGTTCGACTCTTCTTTTATAGTACATGATTTAGGGATAACTTATTGGACTGAAGTGGTGAGCTTCCATCCTTTTGGAAGACATCATTTCATGTTGGACATTCTTAGATGTTTTGCTTTCTTTTTGGATATTAGTTTTGTCCATGGTTGGAGATATGTCCCAATCGGATATTTATATTCTTTAGGTTAGAGGATTTGTGGTACTTCTAGGGTTTGGAATGGGAAAAATCAATATTGGTGTTAGCCTTAGCATTGACATCAGTGTTGGGGCTGACATTATTGGATAATATTATTGGTTGTTCCATCATATTACCTTTTGGGTTTGATTATCATACTATATTTTGATATTCTCTTTGGTTTTGGTATGGTATGGATGGTTGATTTGGTATGGTTAGACTTGGTTGGGACTATCACGGTCGTGATCATATCCTAGAGTCTTAATGTGAACAATAACACTATCTTGTTATATATTCAAAATTCAGCTCATCCAAGGATGTAAAAGGTGATTGGGTTGGGTTAAGGCGGAGGTTCCTGGTCCTGGTTGGACTTAGGGTGACCATTATGATAAGACACTAGTTTAGACTACGTCAAGTTGGTTTCATAGCCTAAGTTCATGGTCAATTGGGAGTCCACAAAGTCATGTCAAGTCGAGTCTCTTTTAGGGGTGTATAGCATGCCACACTCATAAGGGAGAAACTGAAAAACATTTAGGAATGTTTCCCTTTCTTGGTATTCTTTCTTCAAGCTTGACTTTCTGTCCTGGAATCTTTTCTAATTCTTGTTTGTTCATCTTTAAGATCATGCCTCCTAGATTTGGAACACAAGGAAATTCTTCTGCCCTATCTGGAAGTGATGCTGGGGGAGTATGTTCTACTCTCGAGGTTCATATTTAATCTTGTAGTCCTATTCCTTATTGTACCAGAGTTTCTCTTATTCCTCTTCATGCTCCTCAGGTCCTTCAGAGCAATGTGACGAATGTGGAGTTTTGTCAGTCTATGCATTCTATTGCCCAACTGGTTGTTGTTCAGGCCAAGCGGGGTACGACTTGCATTGTGTCTACTGAGGCCACTAGTCTTGGACAGTTTATGAAGATGGGTCCTCTGAATTTTACGGGAGTGAATATGGAAGAAAATCCACAGGGCTTTCTTGATGAGATGGAGAAGATCTTTCGGGTAATGAGGGCTACTAATGTAGAAGGAGAAAACTTTATAGATTATTAACTCAAAGAGGTTGATTATCTGTGGTATGAGGAGTGGGACAAAGATAAGGGTGATATAGAAGAGGATGGTTTATGGGAGGCCTTTTCTAATGCCTTCATGGATCAGTTCTTTCCTCAAGAGTTGAGGAAAGATAATATGGAGGAGTTTGTGAACCTCAGGCAAGGAAGAATGTCTGTGAAGGAGTATGCTTTGAAGTTCCATTAGTTGTTAAGGTATGCTCCTGATTTGGTGGCTGATACGAAGTCGAGAATAAGGAAGTTTATTTCTGGGATGGATCAAGATTTGATTCTGGAGAGAAAGACTATTTTACTCATGAAGGATATGGACATGTCGAGGTTGACTGTTCATATGCAGCAGGTTAAGGATGAAAAGAAAAGACAGGCAGAATATGGAGATAGGCAGGGTAAATGAGGTAGGTTTTCTAATCAAGGAGGTGACCAGTCTCAGGGTGGGCATGACGGTGGGAAGTGGCAAAAAAAAGTGGGGGAGTTCTGGTTCCTTCTCTACTGTCAGTGCTCCTTACCCCCAGCAGTCAGACGACATGCGTCATTATGGTGGTATAATTCTCGGGCGCAGGGAGCCCAGTCTCAAGCAAATGGAGGTTAGTCTATTTCTTTGTGTCCTCCTTGTCGGTTTTGTGGTCGTCCTCCTCAGGGATTTTGTAAGGAGGGAAGGCATAGGTGCTTCAAGTGTGGCCAAGTAGGCTATTAGCTCAGGGATTACCCATCTAATAAGGTCATTAAGGGAGCGAATAAGATTCTGGTGGCTTTATATTCTATTCCTACACTTGGTGGTGTGGCATCTGCTTCTGTTACTGCTCTTGGTTCCATTGCTGGTCGAAACAGATTATATTCTTTGGCATCCCATTAGGAATTCGCGACAATGCATGATATTGTTATTGGTACGTTAAAACTTTTATGTCGAGATGTATATTATTTTCTTGATCTGGGTTCTACCATTTCCTAGTGACCCCTTATATCGCTATGTCTTTTGGTTTTGATCTAGAGATTATTTTTAATCCATTTTCTATTTCTACCCCGGTAAGAGATTTGGTCATTACTGAATGAGTCCATAAGGTGTGTGTGGAATCTGTGAGTGGTAGAAAAACTTTGGTGGATCTGTTTGAGTTAGGTATGGTAGATTTTGATGTAATCCTGGGCATGGACTGTTTGCATTCTTGTTATGCAAATTTGGATTATCGTACCCGTAGGGTCATCTTTAGGTTCCCCGATGAGCAGGAAATAGAATGTGAAGGTTTTTTCCTATCACCAAGGAGGAAGTTTATTTCTTATCTTAGATCTCGAAGGTTAATCTCTAAGGGTTGTCCTTATTACTTGGTCTGGGTTAAAGATTCTAACTCGAAACGTCCTTCATTTTAGTCAGTTTTGGTGTTAATAAGTTTCCAGAGGTCTTTCCGGATGATCTTCCAGGTGTTCCTCCAGATAGGGAAATAGTATTTGGTATTGATTTGCTTTTGAAAACTCATCTAATATCTATTCCTTCATATAGAATGGCTCCGGATGAGTTAAGGGAACTCAAGGAGCAAATTAAGAATCTTTTAGACAAAGGGTTTATTCATCCTAGCATTTCTCTATGGGGTGCACCGATGTTGTTCGTACGCAAAAATTATAGTTTTATTCATATGTGCATCGACTACAGGTAGTTGAATAAGGTAACAGTCAAGAACAAATATCCTCTTCCTCGGATAGATAATCTGTTTGACCAGTTGTAGGGTGAGAAGTTCTTCTCTAAGATAGATCTTCAGTGTGGGTACCATCAGTTGAAGATTAGAGAGGTGGATATCCCTAAGATGACTTTTCTCACTTGGTATGGGCATTATGAGTTTTTGGTAATGTCATTTGGATTGACAAATGCCCCGACAACATTTATGGATATGATGAATAGGGTGTTTCGACAGTATTTGGACCTCTTCATCATTGTGTTTATTGATGATATTCTGGTGTATTCGAAGAGTGAGGTGGATCATTCTAACCACCTTCGTGTAGTGTTACAGACCTTAAAGGAACAATTCCTATATGCCAAGTTCTCCAAGTTCGAGTTTTGATTGAATGCTATGACTTTCTTGGGTCATATCCTTTCTAGTGAAGGGATCATGGTGGATTCACAGAAGGTGGTTGTGGTGAAGAAGTGGCCTCGACCTACGACTCCATCTGATATTCAGAGCTTTTTGGGTTTAGCTAGGTATTATAGATGGTTTTTTGAGAGTTTTTTGTCGATAGCTTCTCCTTTGACAAAGTTAACTTTGAAGAAGGTTAAGTTTTCTTGGTCGAATGCATGTTAGGGGAGTTTTGAAAAGTTGAAGAATAAGTTGACTTCGGCTCCAGTTTTGACTTTATCGGAGGGCAACAATGGGTTCGTGGTTTATTGTGATGCTTATCATGTTGGTCTTGGTTATGTGTTAATGCAACATAGAAGGTGATAGCCTATGCCTCCAGGCAGTTGAAGTGAATAAGAGGAACTATCATACCCACGATTTAGAGTTGTTGGCCATTGTGTTTGCTTTGAGGATATGGAAGCATTATCTGTATGGTTTTCACGTGGATGTCTTTTCTGATCACAAGAGTTTGCAGTATGTGTTCTCACAGAAGTAGCTTAATCTCAGGAAGATGAGATGGTTTGATCTTCTCAAGGACTTGATATAAGTCTTCACTACCACCCAGGTAAAGCTAACATGGTTGTTGATGCTCTCAGTAGGTTGTCCATGGGTAGTTTGGCTCATGCAGAAGAAAGGAAGTAAGAATTGGTGAAGGATATTCACTATTTGGAAATCTTGGGGTTCGTCTCTTAGACTCCAAAGATGGTGGTATGATGGTGCAAAAATTAGTTAGATCATCTCTTGGTGCGGAGATTAAGGAGAAGAAAGTGTTGGATTTTACCTTGATGAAAATCAAAGGTAGCGTTGGTGAGAAAAAGGTGGTAGATTTTAAGATTTATGGTGATGGTACTTTATGGTACCAAGGGAGGTTGTGTGTTCCTGATGTAGACGGTTTGCGACAAAGGATCTTGGCTGAGGCGCATGAGTCACATTATGTTGTTCATCCTGGTTCTACTAAGATGTACCATGATCTAAAGGAGATCTATTGGTAGAGTGGCATGAAACGGGATGTGGTTAACTTTGTGTCCAAATTCATGGTGTGTTAACAAGTTAAGGTTGAGCACATGAGGCTTGGTGGGTTGTATCAAGAAATTGAGTTTCCTGAATGGAAGTGGGAAGAGATCAATAGGATTTCATTACTGGTCTTCCTCGGTCTCGGAACCAATTTGATTCAATTTGGGTCATCATGGATAGGATGACAAAGTCTGCGCATTTCTTGCTTGTGTAGACTAACTTTTTGGTGAAGGATTATGCGAAGCTTTATCTTCAGGAGATTGTGAAACTGCACGGGGTGCCTATTTTAATTATCTCTAATCATGGTATGCAGTTTACATCCCACTTATGGAGGTTTTTCCATAAAGGGTTGGGGACTAAGGTGAGTCTGAGTACTTCTTTCCATCTGCAGTGAGATGGGCAGGTGGAAAGAACTATTCAGACATTGGAAGACATGCTTCAAGCCTGTGTGATTGATTATAGTGCTAGTTGGGTGGAGCATCTACCTTTGGTAGAGTTTGCTTACAACAATAGCTATCATAGGAGTATTGGTATGGCTCCTTTTGAGGTGTTGTATGGTGGGAGGTATAGATCTCCTATTGGTTGGTTTGAGCTTGGCGAGGCTGATTTGTTTGGTCTGGATTTGGTTCGTCTAGCTGTGGAAAAGGTGAAGATAATTCGGGATAGGCTCAAGGTTGCCCAGAGTCGTCAAAAGCCCTATGCGGATGTTAGGCATAGAGACTTAGAGTTTGCAGTTGGGGATAAGGTTTTCCTTAAGGTGTCTCCTATGAAGGGATTGGTGCGATTTGGAAAAAAGAAAAGCTCAGTCCTTGGTACATTGGTCTTTATGATATTTTGCATAGAGGGGGCAATATTACGTATGAGTTAGAGTTGCCATCTAGCTTGAGTTTGGTTCATCCGGTATTCCATGTTTCTATGTTGAGGAAGTGTGTTGGTGATCCGGTATTCAATGTTTCTATGTTGAGGAAGTTTCTCACATGATCGAATTTATTCTTAGAGTAAACCAAGATATCATCTATAAATAAAATCACAAAAGAGTTGATATACAATCAAAATACTCAATTCATCAAATCCATGAACGTTATTAGGTAATTGGTGAATTGAAAGGGCATGACCAAAAACTCATAATGACCATATCAAGTCCGAAAAGCCATCTTCAAAATATTCGAAGCTCTAATCTTTAACTGTTGATACCTATATCTTAACTCAATCTTAAAAAATATTGAAAACCCCTGAAGTTGGCCAAATAGATCATCACTACAAAGAAGAGGATACCTGTTCTTAACAATCACTTTGTTTAATTGTTGATAGTCCATACCTACACACATAGAATAATCTTTTTTCTCTACAAACAAGATAAGAGCAATATAAGAAAATATACTAGGTCTAGTGAACCCCTTACTCAACAAATACTGTAACTGCTTCTTTAATTCCTTCAACCCAGCCGAGGCCATCTGATGTGCCATGATTTCATGGCACTTTCCATACTTAATACTAGGAAATTATGCAAGTACTTAGGTAATTTTATTAGATGCGATATGCTTTTATGTTGGTTTTGTAGGAAAACTAAATCCAGAGCAATGAATGAGTAAAAAGTGATGAAAGAAAACTGAGAGTGTACGTACGAGGGGTACCTACGGATTTGTAGGTGGCCTACATAGGTAGTTGGGTTGAAGTTATATAAGGTGAAGTTTTTTTCTGACTCATATGGACCCTACCTATGGGGATGTAGGTACTATCTATGACTTGCTGGTACCCTTCGTAGGTAGGGTTCTAAAGATCTGGAGACTCATATGTTTCCTATAAACCTACCTATGACCCATAGGTACTACCTACGACCAGTAAGTGGGGTCATAGGTTGATGCTGACTCTATTTTCTTACTTTTTTATGATAGATTTTCTTAGATTTTTTTATGTATCTATAAATGTCCATGGGATGTTTCATTATTAGGTTACATAGATGACACAGTCTATACATTTATTACATTAGTTTTGAGTTTTGAGATACACTTTGGATCTTGGAGTTCTTGTTCTTGACTTTTAGGGTTTGATATTGAAGCATCCCAGGTTTGGACCCTTAGAAAATTTGCTGGAATCCCGTTCTTCGGACCCAATACGACTCATGGTCTGAGCTATATCTTGGGGTACGAGTGGTAAAGTCCTATCATAAGCTGACCAATGTTGGTTTGTGGGATGGTTTTGTTCACTAGTATGGATACGACTTAGGGGTGAGTGTCGTATGGTTGTGTATGAGTCGTATAGGTGACTCATAAGGTGGGCATTGTTTGATTATCCTGGTGTTATATTCTACCAGGGATACGAATCATGGGTATGAATCGTATGTTGAGGTTACAACTTGGGTGGATGAGTCGTATACTGGACAGTGTCTGATCCATAGTTGAGGCTTGGTTATGATAGAATGGGTATCAACCGTAAGCGAGGTTACGACTCATAAGGAGGTCAGTCGAGAACTTGTGTCGGGTTTTTATGGGATTTAAGTAGGGGTATTCTGGACATTTCCCTACTTACCCTAATAAGGACCCATGACTTCTAATATACTTAGGAGGTTAGTTACCCTATTATTTTACTCTTAAACACTTATTAACTCTTCCTAAACATATCATAATTCTCTCAAGAGCTTTTGGGGCAATGAGCTAAGGTTTCAACTAAGGGATTACTTTGGGGCTTGTCTTGGTGAATTCTTTCCATCAATCTTCTTGGTCTAAGGCATGATTCTATTCCCTAACTGTAATTTCTATTAAAGGCATGGTTACATAGTTGGTTTCATGGTTTTTCTCTTGCATGATTATGGCTTTCAACTATTGATTTTGGGGTTTTGATGTTAAGTGTTTGGTTATGGTTTCCTATGGTCTAAATTATGTTTTGTATGAATTAACAATGGTTTTGGACAATTGAATTTCATGGTAATGGTTTAATGTTTATGGAATTTGGTTTTGGTTATATTATGTCCCCAAAGTGTGATAAAATGCTTATAAAGATATGTTCATTGCATTGCCTTATTTTAATGGAACTCTTGCTTGTTTTCGACTTATATATGAAATCTTAAATGTTTTTCCATGGTTTACAAAGGTTAATGGCTGATTGGTTATGCTTGTGGAGAACATGGTAGTCTCCCAAGAGGTTAAATATGGCTAATGATAGGGCACTTGAATGTCCCCATAATCTAAATGGTTTCGCTATGGATAATGCTTGCAAGTGTGGTGGTATGATAATACCTATGGTTTATTAAATAGTCTTGGTTAATAAAAGGATAATTTGATTGTTTGTACTTGGTTTTAATTGGGCATTAATTACGAAAAGTGTATGCTAAGCCGTAAAAGGTGGCATTCTCGGGTGGATCAAAATTGAAAACTTATATTTACCGATATGAGGGGTCTTCAATAGCCACGTGCGAGTGTCACATTTATATTGGAGGGATGTACTAGTCATCCCAGGGCTATTTCCTAGTTGTGTGGCTACACGCACTTGGTCCCCTTCAGTAGGGGGAGCTGAATCCATATGGCCCGTGGGTGGTAGAACAACTAAGCTACACAAACCAGATAAAGGTTTTAGTGACATGCTAAACTCGTTCCCTTTTTCCAACACTTATATATATGTATGGTTGTTTGCATTGGATGGTTTTCACTTGGTTTTGATAGTTGGCATTACTTTATCCTTATCCTAAGTTTCATGCTAGTGTTCACTCACTAACCCGTCTACTGGCAGTTGTATACCCATGCTATGCAGGAACTGGCTGTTCGACTCCTCCTTCATAGTACTTGATTCGGGGATAACTTATTGGACTGAAGTGGTGAGCTTTTATCCTTTTGGAAGGCATCATTTCATGTTGGACATTCTTTGACAATTTACTTTCTTTTTGGATATTGGTTTTGGCCATGGTTGGGGGCATATCCCAACTGGATATTTAGATGCTTTTGGATAGAGGCTTTATGGTACTTCTGGGGTTTGGTCTGGGTAGGATCGATATTGGTGTCAGCCTTAGCATTAGCATCAGTGTTGGGGCTGACATCATTGGACGATATTGTTGGTTGTTCCATTATATTACCTTTTGGGTTTGATTATCATACTATGTTTTGATATTCTCTTTGGTTTTTGTATGGTATAGATGGTTGGTTTGGTACGGTTAGACTCGATTGGAACAATCACGGCCATGATTCTATCCCAGAGTCTTGATGTGAACAATAATGCTATCTTGTTATATGTTCAAAATTCAGCTCATCTGAGGATGTGAAAGGTGGTTGGGTTAGGTTAAGGGGGCGATCCCTGGTCCTGGTTGGAATTGGGATGCCCGCTACGACAAAGCCTCAATTTGGGATGTGTCAGATATTAATTTGAGATTTTAGTTTTCATTCTTAATTATTAGAGAGATTATTCATATGCTTTCAATTATGCGTTCTATGTATGGTCTTACAATCATGAATAAGTTAACCCCATAACTAGGGTTGTGGTAACCCTGATGGATTAACAAAGTAGAGAAAGTGCAAAGTCATTCTTGATTGGAGTTCTTGCATGTATTGTGGTTTTCTTTGCTTTGATTGCTTTCTTAACGATTACAAATATTAGGAGTCTGAAGTGGAGAAGGAGTAAAATATGATAAAAAAAAAGCTGAGAGGCTACCTACAAGGGGCACGTACAATAAAAAAAGAAAAAAAGGGGTACATACAAGCTCGTAGGTGGCCTACATAGGTAGTAGGGTTGAAGTTTTGCAAGCTAAAGTTTTGTTCTATCTCCTACGAACCCTACCTATGGGGGCATAGGTAATACCTACGACTCGTAAGTACTCCTTGTAGGTACGGTTCTAAAAAACTAAAAACTCTTTTGATTCTTATGAACCTACCTACGACCCGTAGGTACTACCTATGGCCCGTAAATGGGGTCGTAGGTTGGTGCCGACTCTATTTTCATAATTTTAGGATATGTTTTTTTAGATTTTTTGATGTATCTATAAATACCCATAGGATGTTTCATTATTTGGTTATGCAATTAATGCACTTTATACACTTATTATATTGGTTTTGAGTTCTAAGATGCATTTTTTATCTTGGAATTCTTGTTCTTGATTTTTAGGGTTTGATATTAATTTTATATTATGGTTTTCATTCTTAATTATAACAGAGATCATTTATATTCTTTCAATGATGAATTCTATGTGTGTTCTTACGATCATGAGCAGCTAAACCCCATAACTAGGGTTATGGTAACCCTTATGGATTAAAAAAGTAGAGAAAGTGCAAAGTCATTCTTGATTGGAGTTCTTGCATGTATTGTGGTTTTCATTGCTTTGATTATTTTCTTAATGGTTGCAAATATTAGGAACCTGCCTTTGTTCAATACTAACTTGATAGAGAGGTTGAGATTAGGAAAAGAAGATCACAACAGTCATTTAAAGATACCAACCATCATCTAATTAACTTGAGACAAGATGATATAGTTAATCTAGGATCCAAAACAAGGGTTAATAATGTGACACTCTGAGACCAAGAGGAGATGGGTGAAATTAACCCAAACCAAGGTTGAGAGATGGTTAGGTGATACACAACTTGTTAGATTTTGCATATAAGGCATCGAGATAGTTGATGAGCACGATAAGTCTGCAAAGTTAAGATGTATGGGGGGAAGACAATCCGTAATAATCCTAGTGATAACAACCCTATTTACCAACATTGTTACTATTACTACTGTTTTTACAAAACACCCTATTTACTTTCTGCACTTTCCAATTACATCAACAAGTTCATGATAAATTTTTATCCTACTCTCCATGGGATTGACCCCAACCTTGTTGGGTTATATATTTAACAAGCGACTGCATTATACTTTTTAAGAGATGTAATTTTGGCGACATCAAATTTGGGCGTCGTTGCTGGGGAGTAAGATTACAGATTGACTCATTGAGGTTATTAAGGTTGTTGGTTTTTTTCTTTCTATTTTTGGGGTATACATCAATGTATTCCCAAAACTAGGAGTCAAGGTAATCTCCTAATTCTTTTGGATCTTGATCTTAAATAGAATTTATGACAGAATCGTAAAATGGAAGAGTATAAGCATGGATCCTGGCATGAAGGGATTTAAGATGACCCAAATGCATTGAATTGGCCACCTGCGGTTGGTGTTCATGAAACTGTCGAGGAAACTGCTAATCGTTTGATAGTCGAGGAGAATGAGAGGTCAGCAATTGTTTGATGTGCTGAGAAAAGGGCTAGATAGGAAAAAATATATCATCAAGCAACACTCGACAGAGATAAACTATGTAGAGATAGAGTTCAACCATTTTCTTATCTCTACTTACCAGTTTATGATGATTTAGAAGAAGATTTGGAGTATGTTGAATCTATTGAGATAGGAGTTATCATTTTTTTAGAGCTGTCCTAAGGAACAAAATTTGATATTACTAGTGTAATGATCTATTTGCTTAATCTGAAGGATGTGTTTCTTGGATTGCCTGCTGATGATGCAAACAAGTACATTATGAACTTTGTTGGGATTTCCACTTCGTATAATATACTGGGGGTGAGTAAGGAAGCCTTATGACTTAGGTTATTTCCATTCTCTTATATAGGCAAAATAACACTATGGTTAGGAGAACTACCTCGTGGGTCAATTACTACATGGAATAAGTTACGAACATAATTCTTGGATAGATTTTCTCCACTTTCTAGAATGTTGTAGTTGAAGGAAGATATTTATAATTTTAGACAATTGCATTTAGAGTCACTGTACGAGTGTAAGACCCCATAAAAATCCTACTCTATTTCTGTTTTATTGCATGCAAAAAAGGGGTCCAAAACTTAGCTAAGTGTTAGAGACTTAGTCTCACTTTTGGTATCTAAACTTTGATGGCTTTATTATCGACCTTCCTGGCCTCAGAAAGTTGGTTTTTAGGTTGATTCATGATCAAGGTCGTCTATAGGTCATCTCGGGTGAATTTTAGATTTTTCAGATGATGTTTGAGGCATGTTTGGATGACCAAAACAACGACCCAATGCGATTGGTATGGTCCTATGGTCAATGATATCGAGTCCTGGGGGTTATCATACCCATAATTTAACTGTTTACTTAGTTTTCAGTAGTTATTGAAGGGCCCCAGTTGTATCATGAGCAGTAATACTCAGTCAGTTAACATGGTCAATACGAGTTCAGTCAAGCTTAGCCCAGTCTAGTGATCAGTGTCATTTCAGTTAGGAGTAGGATTCAACATCGAGCGAACCAAGGGATGGGGGCATTCCTGCCAGCTTAGGGTGTGACCCTTAGTAGCAGTCCTTGAGTTACAGAACTACGTAGCCAGCGTAGGTTGATATATCTTCCTGCCTGTTTAGGGTTGATGTATGTATATATATATATCATGAGTCTTCCTGCTATATTAGGGTTGACCCAGCCATTGTTAGTAACCCGTGGCACGGTACTAACACCCTTCCAACTGGGGTTACAGGTTGGACCCCAATTAGTTGATATTGGGGCATGTCGGTTAGATGAAAGCTCCCACAGTTCCAGTTTTAGTACTCAGTTCAGAATTCAGTTCAGTATTGCTTAACCATAACATATAGTTTACCAGTTATTTAACTATCATATTTCAGTATCTTAGTTTACAGACTACTATAGTACTTACTTTATGTGTGGTCATACATTCTCAGTCTTTACAGTTTTCATGCATTCTTACTCAGTACCTCATGCTATACTTTCAGTCAGTTATTACTCAGGAACATGAACTTGTGCATATCAGCCTAACCCCATTTAGCATATCAGTACATTCAAAAGTACTGACCGCATACTCATTTATTGTGCTATGATGTCTTATATCATAGGTTTAAATTCTCGAATTCCCGATCGTACTTAGATGTTCCAGTGTATCAGTAGAAGCAGTCGTGGTAAGTCCTCTTCCATTGAGGATGAGTTATCTTATATTCAGTTATGTCAGTAGTTCAGTTATTTAGTCAGTCGGAGTTAGTTGGGGGATTGTCCCATCAACTCCACCGTTAGACAATTTAAAGGCTTTCAAAATAGTACAGATAGTTGGTCAATTTTCAGTTGTTATTATCAGTCATTTTATCAATATTTCCAGTATGTTTTTAGACATTTTAAATAATGATTTAGTATTTATTTCAGTTGTTAAAAACCTTATAGCATTTTAGTTTAAATTCCGCATATGTTGTTTATCAGTTTTATTCAGTGCTCACAGAAGGTACCAGCTCATGGGTTAGCTTGTGGTCTCACGAGATCATAAGCACCGTGTGTAGTCCAGGGTGTACTCCCATGGCGTTAAAAACTTGGTGTCAGAGCCTAAGGTTTTGATGCATCCTAGGGAGTCTGAAAGCCATGTCGAGTAGAGTCTTGTGCATGGGTGTGTAGCGCGCCACACTTATGGACAAGAGGCTACAAGATGTTTTTAGGAAAAGTTTCCCTTCTTTCAGTGTTCATATCGTGTGAATAAGCATGAGCTCAAGTTAAACTCTCGATCTAATTTAACTTTTCCTTTCGTTTACAGAATATGCCTCCCAAGAAAACTAACGGAAAAAGAACCAAAAACCAGCCAACACCTCCGTCTCTTCATGAAGTTTCCCTGAATGAGCATGTTTCTCATGCAGAGTTTAGAGATACATTCACCACTTTATCTCACTCTATAGCAGCCCAAAATGTGCGGCCAACTGCTGTTCAGGCCAATCCAGTGGCCAATACTGCTGCAGCTAGGATTTGGGGCTTCATCCGAATGAATCCTCCTTTATTTTCAGGATCTAAGTCTGAAGAGGATCCACAGGAATTCCTAGACATAGTGTAGAAGGTAACAAACATTATGGGGGTTACTTTCAGTGAGAGTGCTGAACTAGCTTCTTACCAGCTAGAAGATATAGCTCATACCTGGTTTAACCAGTAGAAATGGGATAGGGTGCAAAGGTTGGACTATAGAATTGGAGGAGTTTACTACTGCCTTTTTAAATAGATTTTTCCCGTTGTAGATGAGGAAGGCTAAGGTGTTAGAGTTTATTAATCTAAAATAGGGAAGCATGTGTGTTAAAGAGTATTCCCTCAAGTTTACTCAACTAACCAAGTATGCTCTTCATGTAGTAGCTGACAACAGGTCTAGGATGAACAAGTTTATGTCTGGGGCATCTGATAATATTGTCAAGGAGTGTAGGACCGTGATGTTGATCAAAGAGATGAACTTGGAAATATTTATGGTCCATGCACAACAGATAGAGGAGGAAAAGATTAATGAGAGAGAGAGAGAACAAAAAGGCTAGAACAGGTAGCTTTAATTTCACTCAGTCGAAGTCAGAGGGTGGTAACCATTCTCAATTCCACCCAAAATCTTCAGCCCCAACTCCATCTTCGGTTAGTGCACCAATGCCCAAATTTAGGAATGGCAACAAGGATAGGGCGCTGGGCTCTAAGTCTCAGGGTAGTGTGAACAGTTTTGAATAAATCCACTTTGCCAGAAATGTGGTAGGAACCATCAGGATATTTGTAGAGCTGGCAGCGATGTATGCTTTGGGTGTGGCAAGCCAAGTCATAAAATCAAATAATGTCCATAGGTAGGTCCGCAGAGTCAGTATAATCATCCCCCAGCTCAGTCGGGTTGCCCGTCTCAGCAGGGTGCCACTTCCAGTGCCACCAGTGGGCAGCACCAAAATAGGCTCTATGCACTTCAGTCTTGATAGGATCAGGAAAGTTCCCCTGATGTGGTTACTGGTACATTGCAGGTCTTTTAGTTATATGTTTATGCTTTGCTCAACCCTGGAGCTTCTCTTTCATTTGTAACGCCTTATATAGAGATCAAATTCAGAGTTAATCCAGAAAACTTAAACAGAGCCTTTCTAAGTATCTACCCAGTGGGTAAGTATATCATAGCCAGGCGGGTATACGAAAACTTCCCAGTTACATTGTCTCAGAAAGTCATATCAGTAGACCTTATAGAACTAGAGATGACGGATTTTGACGTCATTCTTAGCATGGATTGGATCCATTCATACGATGCTTCAATTGATTGTAGAAATAGAATTATCTACTTCCAGTTCCCAAATAAACCAGTCTTTGAGTAGAGGGGTAGTACTATAGCGCCTAGGGGTCAACTTATTTCATACCTTAGAGTGAGAAAAATGATATCCAAGGGATGTGTCTATCATCTTGTGTGAGTTAAAGACTCTAGTTATGAAACTCCCCATCTCGAGTCAGTTCCAGTAGCAAGGAAATTTCCAGATGTGTTCCCTAAAGATCTTCTCGAAGTTCCTCCCAAAAGAAAAATTGACTTCGGAATAGACATTTTTTTGGATACTCAGGCTATTTCTATTCCGTCATACCAAATGGCTCCAGCCAAACTCAAAGAATGGAAAAAACAATTGAAAGACCTCCTACATAAGGGATTCATCAGGCCCAACATCTCCCCATGGGGCGCACCAGTCCAATTCGTGCATAAAAAAATGGTTCTCTTAGGATGTGCATCGATTAACATCAGTTGAACAAAGTCACAATCAAGAATAAATACCCACTTCCTTAAATAAATGACTTGTTCGACGAACTTCAGGGTGCCAGTTGCTTTTCTAAGATAGACCTCAGATCCGGCTATCATCAGCTCAGAGTAAGAGAATGTGACATTCTGAAAATAACTTTTTAAACCTAGTATGGTCCCTTCGAGTTTCTAGTCATGTCCTTTGGTCTCACAAATGCCCTAGCAACCTTTATGGACTTGATGAACCGAGTATTCAAGCTGTACTTAGACATGTTTTCCATAGTCTTCATCGATGAAATTCTTGTCTATTCCTGTAACAAAAACAATCAAGCAGACCACCTCAAAATAGTATTACAGGCTCTTAAAGCCCATCACTTGTTCGCCAAATTCAGCAAGTGCAAATTTTAGCTAAGATCAGTAGCTTTCCATGGTCACATTATTTTCGGTGATGGTATTAGAGTTGATCCTCAAAAGACCAAAGCAGTAAGAAACTGGCCTAGACCCATCTCTCCATCAGATATCAAGAGTTTCTTGGGTTTGGTCGGCTATTACCGACGGTTTGTTGAAGGGTTTTTATCTATTACATCACCCATATCCAGATTAACTCAGAAGAAAGTCAAGTACCAGTTGTCAGATTCTTGTGAGAAGAGTTTTCAGGAGTTGAAGACTCGACTCACCACAACCCCAGTCTTAACACTACCTGATGGTTCAAATGGGTTTGTTGTGTACTATGATGCTTCTTGAGTTGGTTTGGGGTGTGTTTTAATGAAGAAGGGTAAGGTTATAGCCTATACCTTCAGACGTCTTAAGCACCATGAAAAGAATTACCCTACTCATGAGCTCGAACTAGCAGATGTTGTGTTTGCCTTAAGAATTTTGAGGTATTATTTGTATGGGGTGCATGTTGATATGTTCACAGACCACAAGAGGTTGTAGTATGTATTCTCACAGAAAGATTTGACCTTGTGCCAGAGGAGGTGGTTAGAGTTGTTGAAAGACTATGACATAAGTGTACTGTATCATCCGAGCAAGGCCAATGTAGTGGTAGATGTCCTCAGTCAGTTGTCCAAGGGTAGCATTGCTCACGTTGAAATAATAATAAGAAGCTACTTTAGGAAGTTCATTAGCTTGCTAGACTAGGCATCCGTTTGATTGATTTAGCCGAGGGTAGTGTGTATGTGGAAAATAGTTTAGAATCTTCTTTGGTTGCCGAAGTGAAAGAAAAGCAGGATATGGATTCTAGTTTAGTTAGGTTAAGGAGTCTGTCAAAGATCAGAAAGTAGAGGTTTTCTCCAAAGTGAGAGATGTTGTGTTGCGTTACCAGGGTAGACTGTGTGTGTTGTGTATAGATGACTAAGACAACTGATTCTTGCTGAAGCGTATGGTGCGCATTACTTTATTCACCCAGGGGCCACTAAGATGCACCACGATTTGTGGGAAATCTATTGGTGGAGTTGGATAAAGAGATACATTGTAGATTTTGTAGCTAAGTTCTCTACTTGCCAACAGATTAAGATTGAGCGCCAAAAGCCTAGTGGTTCTGTGCAGTAGTTCAATATCCCCACTTGAAAGTGGGAGGAACTGAACATGGACTTTGTGACGGGTTTGCCTCGTACTCGTCATCAGCATGATTCGATTTGGGTTATTGTGGACAGGATTACCAAGTCAACCCATTTCCTACCAGTCCATACTTCTTATTCAGCTGAAGATTATGCCAAGATCTACCTTAGAGAGTTGGTTAGGTTGCATGGTACTCTTTTATCTATAATTTTTGAAGAGGTACTCAGTTTACCTCTCACTTTTGGAAATCCTTCCAGAAGGGTCTTGGTACCCAAGTTCACCTCAGTACAACCTTTTACCCTCAGATGGATGGTCAAGAAGGGAGGACCATTCAGACCCTAGAAGACATGTCGAAAGCGTGTGTCCTCGATTTTAAAGGTAGCTGGGATGATCACTTACCTTTGATAGAGTTCATATATAATAACAACTATCATTCCAGTATTCAGATAGCTCCATTTGAGGCTCTTTATGAGAGGCGATGTAGGTCTCTAATTGGTTGGTTTGAGGTAGGTGAGACCACGTTGATATGTCTTGATTTGGTGTTTGAGGCTTTAGAGAAAGTCCAATTAATCAGGGAGAGTCTTAAGACAACCCAAAGCTGATAAAAATCCTATGCTGATGTGAGGAGGAGAGACCTTGAGTTTGAGATTGGTGACTTAGTCTACTTGAAAATCTCTCCTATGGAGGGGGTAAAGAGGGTTGGTAAGAAGGGGAAGCTTAGTCCTCGGTATGGTGGCCCTTATAAAATCCTGAGCCATTTAAAAAAGGTAGCCTATGAACATGAGTTGCCTGCAGACCTAGCATCAATGCATCCAGTATTTCACGTCTCTTTGCTAAAGAAGTATATTGGTGACCCAGCGGTTGTAGTTCACTTAGAAAATGTAGATGTTTAGATCAGTCTTTCTTATGAAGAAGTTCCAGTCGAAATCCTTGACTATCAGATTCGCAGACTAAGGAATAAAGAAGTTCCCTTGGTCAAAGTTCTTTGGCGAAACCAGTCTGTTGAGGGAGCCACTTGGGAAACAGAAGCAAACATGCGAACCAAGTACCCTTATCTCTTCTTTGAAAACTAATACTTAGCCTAAGGTAATAGTCTTCCTTAGATTTATTCTGCTTCATACTTAGTTCGAGCTATATATCATTCTTATGTCATCCATGCATTCATGAATCAGTTCGGCCATGTGTCATGTTTCAAGATTCAGTCATGTTCAGTTGTGCATGTCAGTATAATCACAGTTCCTCAGCGGTTTTAATTTAGTCAGCCTCATTCAGGGATGAACGTTCCCAAGGGGAGATATTGTAAGACCCCATAAAAATCCTAGTATATTTCAGTCTTATATTGCATGCAAAAAGGGGGTCCAAAACTTAGAAAAACTTAGCTAAGTGTTAGAGACTTAGTCTCACTTTTGGCATCTAAAATTTGATGGTTTTAATATCAACCTTCCTGGCCTCAAAAATTTAGTTTCTATGTTGATTCATAATCAGGGTCGTTTGCAGGTCATCTCAGGTGAGTTTCATAATTTTTAGATGACGCTTGAGGCATATTTGGATGACCAAAATAGAAACCCAATGTGATTGGGTCGCATTGCATCGGGTACCGCATTGGCATCAGAATGGCAGTGTGTCGCCCATTGTGTCAGGTTGAACGACATAACTCGTCGAATGTAGCATCAGTGGGTGCATTTTGTCCAATAAGTTATGGGTTTGTATGGGTAATTGAATCTTTTTCCTCTACTTTACCCCACCCATAACATGAAATAAAGGATCCAAAAGGGCAAATTTTACTCATCTTTTCACAAATTCTCTCAAGGACAAAACCCTAGTTTCTTCAAGTCCAAGTTCAAGCAATCACCAATAACCCACACAAATTCAACTACTAAGGTATGTTAAGTTATAATCCTTGGTTCCCTTCCACCCCTCGAAGTCGAAGAACCTATTTTAAAGCCTAAGTTATGAGTTCGCTTGATTTAAATTGCATTATGTCCAGTATGTGTTGTTGTTTTGGTGTCCAGTTGAGAATATATGAATTTCATGTGGAATAAACTAATGCATATGTTGATTGATGTAAGTATCCTATTGAACCCCTAAATTGTGAATTGAATGTTGAAGTCATGATAAGTTAGCATGTTTTTCATTCCCATGTACAAGGTTATTCCTTCCAAGTGTTTGATAAAATGTCTAGATGAGTGAGAGTTGAATTATGACTATTTGCTATGCCTTTAAATTTGTGGTATGGTCCTATGGTCAATGATATCGAGTCCTGGGGGTTATGATACCCAAAATTTAGCTGTTTACTTAGTTTTCAGTAGTTATAGAAGGGTCCCAGTTATATCATGAGCAGTAATACTCACTCAGTTAATATGTTGAATGCGAGTTCAGTCAAGCTTATCCCAGTCTAGTGATCAGCGTCATTTCAGTTGGGAGTAGGATTCAGCGCCGAGCGAACCCAGGGATAGGGGCATTCCTTCCAACTTAAGGTGTGACCCTTAGTAGCAGTCCCTGAGTTACAGAACTATGTAGCCAGCGTAGGTTGAAATGTCTTTCTACCAGTTTAGGGTTGACGTATATATATATATATATATATCTCATGAGTCTTCCTACTAGATTAGGGTTGACCCAATCATTGTTAGTAACCCATGGCACGGTACTAACACCCTTTCAAGTGGGGTTACAGGTTGGACCTCGATCAGGCTATATTGGGGGGTTAAATGAAAGCTCCCACAGTTTTAGTTTTAGTACTTAGTTCAGCATTCAGTTCAGTCTTGCTTGACCATAGCATATAGTTTACCAGTTATTTAACTATCAAATTTTAGTATCTCAGTTTACAGACTACTTCAGTACTTGCTTTATGCATGGTCATGCATTCTCAGTCTTTACAGTTTTCATGCATTCTTACTCAGTACCTCATGCTATACTTTCAGTCAGTTATTACTCAGTAACATAAACCCATGTTTATCAGCCTAACCTCATTTAGCATACCAGTACATTTAAAAGTACTGACTGGCTACATACTCATTTTTTGTGTTATGATGTCTTATATCATAGTTTCAGATGCTCGAATTCTCGAATGTACTTAGACTTTCCAGTGCATTAGCAGCAACAACTGTGGTGAGTCCTCTTTCTTCGAGGATGAGTTATGTTATATTCATTTATGTTAGTAGTTCAGTTATTTAGCCAGTTAGAGTTAGTTAGGGGCTTGTCCTATCAACTCCACCGTCAGACAGTTTAGAGGCTTTCAGACTAGTACAGACAGTTGGTCAATTTTTAGTTGTGATTATCAGTTGTTTTATCAGTATTGCTAGTATGTTTTCAGACATTTTAAACCATGATTTAGTATTGAATTCAGTTGTTAAAAACCTTATAGCATTTCAGTTGAAATTCCACACGTGTTGTTTATCAGTTTTATTCAGTGCTCACAACAGGTGCCAAATCATGGTTAGCTTGTGGCCTCACGGGACCATAAGCACCGTATGGCATCCAGGGTATACTCTCGGGGTGTTACAACGAGACTTGGTTGAGGTTTAAGAAGAAGTTGATGAATATGACCAATAACATAATTTTAGAGAGGAATTTGCTTGAGATAATTTATAGAGCCCTGGATGCAAACACCAAGGTTATGGCTGACACGATTACTGGCGAGTCTTTCATGAGTCTTTGTTGGGAGAAGGCTACAGAAATATTAGATCGAATCACTCAAACCAATCGAGGATGGCATATTCGGGAGGTAGATAGAAGAGTCGGTACTTATGTTATTAATGCTTTCGGTAAGCAGAAATCCCTAGTTAAGATTGTGGATCAAGAGGTAGCATAACTGAATGCGGAGATTGGGTTGCTTACCAAGTAGTTTGTAAATATGGGAGAAAAAAAGGTGAATATAGTGGGAGCACAAGGTAAATCTTTTTGACATAATGAGTCAAACTCTAAAGAGAAAGCAAAGTACTTGGACAGAGAGATAGCGGGTTTCCAAGACAAGAGCTAAGAGTCCAATAAGGACACTTAGAACTCGAGGCAAGGGAATCAAGGTCGGAACTATTATAGGGACAAATATAGGGATATAAGCGGAGAGTGGGATGGTGACTGGAGGAGAAATAATGATTATAAAGAGATGAGTGGTCCGTATATTCCACTGGGAATCGTGATGCTGACTTAGGATGTAAGCATTGCCTACTAAGATAGTTAAGGGTTCAGAGAGACAAGAGAGTTGCCTTGAGGAAATTGAGGCAAATATATTAGGGCTGAGACAGAAAGTAAAATTGCATGCTACCAAAATTAATTAACTTGAGCAGTTGTTTTGTCAGATGTCGGCTACATTGAATCAGTGTCAATTGGGAACTCTTGCGAGCAATACTATTAAAAATTTAAAGAATGATAGTCACTGCCTACCCATCACCACTCAGAGTGGTAAGGATACTATTAATCCACCTATGCCTATAGTTGATGAGGTAAGGAATGATACTGTTGATATTTATGATACATCCAAAGCTAAAACTGAGAAGTTGGTAGCTAATGGTGAGACATTGCAGAAATCTATGGGTGTTGAGAAATGAGATTATAATGATAAAGGAAAGGGCAAAGAGGCCGAACTAGTCCTGAGTAGGGGTGGGCATTCAGTTTATTCAATTTGGTAGTTTAATATCGGTTTGGATTTTTGATTTTTGAATTGACAAAAACTACAACCACAACCAAACCGAAATAAATTTGGTTTGGTTCGATTTCTACAAATTCAGTTTGGTTATTTTGGATTTTTATTTTGGTTTTGAAGATTAAAGTAATGCGCCTCTCTTTA
This sequence comes from Capsicum pubescens, assembly GCA_030864215.1. Taxonomy (NCBI): domain Eukaryota; kingdom Viridiplantae; phylum Streptophyta; class Magnoliopsida; order Solanales; family Solanaceae; genus Capsicum; species Capsicum pubescens. Next base: position 79,329,156 of record CM061549.1, on the reverse strand, counting down.
TCATGACTGGAAATTTAAAAGTGGTGATTTTTAGAAAAATATTTTTTTTCAAACCTATTTTTCATTCTCAAATATAAATAACTCAACATGAATGAAATTAAATAACTACCACATTCATAAAAAATTCATAAAACAGTCCAAAGTCACCAAAGAAGTACATAAAACATTTGAGTTACTAAAATAATCCATAAAACATTGAAACGATATAAGAATTTCACAGTTGTAACAATTGTCAACCCAAGAACAGGGAATTTCTCCTACTTGAATACACTATACATAGGAAGATAATAAAGCACATAACATACTCATGCTAGGCTCTGTTTTAAAATATCAAAAGCATTACAGTTCTAAAATGAAAACCATCCATATAAAATCCAAATAGTATCTGAAATAAAAAGAAACTCTCAAATTTTCTGCTACATTCCATGACCTTTATTTTGTTTGAAGGTTCAGCTTCAACGATAGTTTCAACTTTATTTGATGATTAAATTGAAATATTTTCATTTGATTCTCCACCTTCACTTACCCTACTTCCAATATGTGAAAATAAAATAATTTATTTATTAATTCTCAACCTTTAGCCTTAAACTATCAATTTAAATAAAAAATCAAGAAAATAAATACTAGATCAAACATATTTTGAAGTTGACAGATCGCCGAAATGGCTGGTCATTGGTTGGAAATGACAAACTCACACTCACAAGTCACAGTGGTTGCCGAAAACAACAAACTCACACTTACTGACTCAAAGTGGTCGTCGAAAACCCTAAATTCATAGTGAAATGACATTTTCAACCTCGAGGCGACTTTAAACAAATAACGACCTCGCTAAGCCATAACCATTGACATGATGGCAGTGGCGACACTCAGCAGCGACTACCAACGAAAATAATGAACGAACGATGTTCAAATTTCAAAAAAACTGACGAGGGTTGAGCGTTGTTGTACATTAATGTTAGGGTATTAGGACGTAAAGGCTAAATCAATATATTAGGTTTACTAACTTATTATAATTTATATTTTTATACCAGCTTATATCATATTATTATTATATATATATATATAATAATAATATATATATATATTATAATATATTATTTATATAATTTTGGTGTTTTGATTTAACTGAATTTTCTTTTCCAAATCCAAAAACCAAATCATTTAACCAAATTTTTAAAATTTGAAACCGAAACAAATTAAAAAAACCAAAAAACTAAACCAAAATTAAATTTTAGTTCAATTTTTTAATTTTTTTGGTTTGAATCAAAATATGGACAACCCTAGTCCTGAGGCCTATTCCATGACCTCCCCCACCTTTTCTCCAAGATTGAAGCAGAAAGCCAAAGAAGGGAAGTATAAGAAGTTTATTTCTATGCTGAAGGAGTTGAGTGTGAACATTTCTCTAGAGCAGATGCCTAGCTATGCAGAATTTATGAAGGATCTAGTGACAAAAAAAAGAACTGCCAGTTATGAGAATATTGGTGGTTTGCATCATTGTAGTGCAATCACATCTCGATCTCTCATGCAAAAGAAAGGTGTCATTTGATGTGTTGGTCAAAGTGGAAAACTTCATATTTCTAGCTGACATTGTTATCTTAGATTATAAGGTTTATTTTAAGATACCCATAATTATGAGGAGACCACTTTTAGCCACAGGTAGAGCATTGATGGATATAGAAAGAGGTGAGCTTAAGTTTAGGCTTAATAATGAGGAAGTCACGTCCAATGTGTGTAGAACTATGAAACAACCAACTAACATGAGGGTGGTTTTTATAATAAATAGTGTTGATGACCTTGGAGGCCAACCCTATGGCTACCTTGATGCGGCCTGAGTAATCAAGGTCCCCACGTCATGCCGCACCGTTAAATCAGGCGCTGCTTGGGAGGAAACCCAAGGTGTCTTATTATTTTTTCATTTGTGATAATTTGTGTTACTTGTGATTAACATCAAATCTACGCATCTAAGGTGACACAAGTATGTTGCTAACTTTCTTGCTTTGTGGTGGCCTAATTCATTGGGGACAATGCATGCTTATTTGATGGTGGTAAGGATACTTATAGGTCTAAATTTCCTCTTGAGGTTTTTCTTGCCATGTCTTTTTTTTTAGTATGTTGTCGTAGTAGAGACGGAATGTTTAGGTTTTGTGTTGTGTCATAATATGTGTTATGTGTTGTTTATATTTAATTAGAATATAAATAAGGAAACTAAGTGTAGTTGACATATTTTGTTTTGTGTTTTTAAGAGTTTGAAAAATATGATACCCCTCCAAAAAAATTTTGAACTGTGTGTGTAAATATATGTCCTGACCATTATGTGAATCTTATTATGGCATTAGTATTAGGCATAAAATATTCAAAGCTTAGCATTGCATGAATTGGATAGATAGTAGTTGATAACATAATCCTATATCATGTGTGTGTGAGAGAGGTATTTATCTAGTTCACTTTGCACATTTAATCTAGAACTTGCTTGGTTAGTCTTGCCTAGGTTGTAGGATAGTTGGTTAGGACATGATTATAGGCCATATTGGAATAAGTCCACTCTTAGCCTAAAAAACCAACCAAATAAGAATAAGTATCCCTTGATCCCTAATTTGAGCCCCAATTGACCTATTTTTTTGTTTACACTTTGTCTCCTTACCGTTTAATTTCAATGAACCTGTTTTGGCTCTGGTCCCTCCTTGAACAATGTGCACCTCAATCAAGCAGATTGCCTCAATTGAGGGTGGCTATCATATGGGTGCCTAGTTGAAAATGGGTATGAAGAAAAGTGTTGAATAAACAATGAAAAGAAAGTAGGATTGAGTGTGATATAAAAGTGTGAAAAAGAAAAAAAACAAAAGAAAATGTAAAAACAGAAGTGAATAAATAAAAAGAAAGAAGAAAATCACACCCAATCCGAATAAGCAATAAAAGAGAAAAAGAGAGAAATAAAAAAAGCATGGTTGAGTAGTAAAAACATATAAGGTAAGTATAGTATCAAGGAAGGTGAGTCACTATATATCAAATGTACCATACCTACCCCCAATCCTACACTACAATGCTAGAAAAGTCCTATAGTGATCCTAGTCCAATTGTCTGAAAAACTAAGGTTTAAAAAATAAGGGCAAGCCTATGGTACTTTGTGCACCTTGTGAACTTCTTTTGAGAGCGTGCGTGTCTTGATATCATCCCTGCATTGACGTGCATTATTATGCTGTGAGAGTTAGGACTTCTTTGTTGTGAAGGTACATGGGTTGTATTGTTAACTGCTTATCTATTCAGATAGTGATAATTGAGTATATGCTTGGTTGTTTTTTGATAATGTAATGCCATCACTTGACTCCATTATGTCATACTGTTGTTCTATATGGATCTACACAATGATTTTAAAAAGTTGGAAGTAGGATGGGGTAAGGAAGTTGAGCTAAATTGAGTTGACCATAGTAGGTACCTTAGGTTTATTTTAATTAATCATAGTATTTTCTTTATTATTTTTAGTTGCCTAAGGACATACAAATTCTCTAAGTTGAGGGTGTTGATGTGCCATTGTTTAATGGCACTTTCAATGCTTAAAACCAAGAAATTATGCAAGTACTTAGAAATGTCTGTTAGATGTGATGTGCTTTTGTGTTGGTTTTGCATGAAAACAAGGTCTAGAGCAGAAAAGGAGCAAAAAGTGATAAAGTAAGCTGAGAGGCTACCTACGAGGGGCACCTACAGGCTGTAGGTGGCCCACATAGGTAGTAGGGTTGAAGTTTTGCATGATAAAGTTTTTATTTATGACTCTTATGGACCCTACCTATAGGGGTATAGGTACTACCTATGACCCATAGGTAACCCTTGTAGGTAGGGTTCTAAAGACCTGAAGACTCCTCTGATTCTTACAAACCTACCTACGGCTACAAAGTAGGGTCGTAGGTTGGTGCCGACTCTATTTTTCTATTTTGTTTAGGATAGGTTTTTTAGGTTTTCAAATGTATCTATAAATACCCATGGGATGTTTCATTATTAGGTTATGTTGTTGACACACTTAATACACTTATTACATTGGTTTTGAGTTCTAAGATACACTTTTGACCTTGGAATTCTTGTCTTTGGTTTTTAAGGTTTGATATTAATTTGATATTTCAGTTTTCATCCGTAATTATTTGTGAGATCATTCATATGCTTTCAATTATGAATTCTATGTGTGTTCTTACAATCATGGGCAGTTAAACCCTATAACTAGGGTTGTGGTAATCCTGATGGATTAAAAAAGTAGAAGAAGTGCAAAGTCATTCTTAATTGGAGTTCTTGCATGTATTGTGATTTTCTTTGCTTTGATTGCTTTCTTAATGGTTAAATATTAGGAACCTGCTTGTATTTTCTACTAACTTAAGAGTGTAATGCCCCAAGAGTACACACTAGGCATGACACAGTGCTTACAATCCTGAAGGACCACAAGCTAACCCATGAGCTGGTACCTATTAAGAGCACTGAATAACATAATTATAAATATGAAAGAATAACTGATATGCCGTAAGGTTTTAATATCTGAAACCAAAAATGAATTATGAATCTAAAGAAATAACTATATAAATCTGATAAGACAAAGAAAATCTGAATAACTGACTGTAATGTCTGAAAGCCTCTAAACTGACTGACTGTGAGTTGATGGGACAGGCCCCAACTAACTCCACTAACTACTGAACTAAAGACATAAAGTAAAATAATCTATCCTCGAAATATGAGGACTCACCGCTTCTACTGCTAAGAGTCTGAGAAGTCTAAGCGTGATCCGAGAATTGAGCCTCAGAACCTATGATATAATACATCATAGCGCAAAAGAAAGGTATGCGATCAGTACTTTGAATGTACTAGTATGCTAAATGAGGTAGGCTAACATGTATGTTTTCATGAATAGGAATAATAATTGTCTGAATATACATGTAAAACATGGAGTACTGAATAGAGAGCATGAAATCTATAGATATTGAAAATATGTGAAATTTGTAAATACAGTGTATGCATGAGAGTCTATAAATACTAAAGGTATGTGAAATCTATAGATACTGGGGATGCATGACCAAGCATATAACATGAACATAAAAATCTGTAAACTAAAATACTAAAATAACTGATATCTATATGCCTTGGTCAAACAACACTGAGACTGAACTACTGGTCTGATAACTGGACTAAGACTGTGGGAGCTATCAACTAACCAATATGCCCCAATCTGAGCTAATCGGGGTCAAACCTGAAACTCCAGTTGGAAGGGTGTTAATACTGTGCCATGGGTACTAATACTGGCTATGTATATCCACTAGTCAAGTATACTGTATTTTCCCGAAGGACGAAGGGTGTCAAGCCTAATCTGACGGGTGACCCCTGCGAGATAGTCAAGCCTATACTGATGGGTTGCTTTTTATATCTTATGCTGGTACGTAGTTCTGGAGTTTAGGGACTGCAATTAGAGACTTTGCCTATCTAATAGGGAAGCCACCATCCATACACTTACTCGGTGCTAAATCCTACTCACAACTGAATGACACTGAGTTACTGACTATTTTGAAGTTTTACTGACTATATCTGAGTTTAACTGATTGATCTAGTAATGCTCACGATGTATTTTGAAGTTATTCTAAAGATACAGAGATGAGATTAAGTAAACAACTATGATTTTTTGGTATTTAATACCCCCAGGACTCAAAAGTAATAATAGTAAAACGACACTAAAGCTTGGAGGACATAGCATGAAGGTTTTTATTACATATTCATTCTTGTAAGCATTTTATCAAACACTTGCTATGCATGGTATATAAAGAGCATGGGAATTAGTTTAAAGCTTGTAGTAAATCATAACTTCAACACCATTATCACAAATCATGAATTAAATCAGTGGAAAATAATATTCAAACATATGGAGTGTAGTAATAGACATCAATTTTGCTATAACATGGTATAGAACAAAATTAATGGAAATTCATGTTTTAATCATAATTTAAAATCAAGATAACTTGAAAAGATCATAATTTTTCAATTTAAATTGGATACATGGACTTCATGGGTGAAAGGAATCCATGGATAAACATTTAACATACCAGAGTTAATGAATTTGAGAGGATTGATGGAGAGTTCTTGAGATTTGGCCTTGAATTTGAGAGCTAGGGTTTTTGTTCTTGAGAAAAGGATCTTCAATTTTTAAGAGGAATTGAATAATAATGATTATTTAGGTCACTAATGTGTTAAATCTTGTGTTTTAGGCTGATTAGAACAGTGGGAAAAGACCCAGATACCCCTAAACGAATTTAAAAACTCAGAACTAAAAGCTGGAAATCCCAATTTTTGCCTCTGGCGCGACGCGCCAACATCGCGGTGGCCTACTGGAAACTGCCAATTGGGACCTGGAAAATCACCGCGATGTGGAGCTATCGCGGTAAGCCTTTGGAATGTCATTTTGGCCACCTCTGCGATGCGCCATTATCACGGAGGTTCACTAGAAATTGCCAAATATGAAATGGGACTCCTCCACGACGCGCCATAGTCACGGAGCTTTACTAGAAAATGACAATTGTGAGATGGGACATCACCACGATTCGGTGGAATCACGGAGTCTCACTGAATTTGATAATTATGATTTTACACTTCTCCGCAATGCGCTACGGGCCCAAATCACGTGTTTTATGACTGAAACTTAAAATCACCATAACTTCTTACTCGGTTATCGGATTAAGGCAAATTTTATATTCGTTGGAAAACTAGTTCAATTTCCCACAACTTTGTGGGCTCTAAACTGAGAAATAATAAGTATTTCGAAAATTTTATATATATGAATGCTCATGTATTGAGACCTAAATTATGCTAGGGAAATACGGGGTAATACAATATCGCCCCTTGGGATCATTCATCCTCGAATGAGACTGGTTAAGCTAAGGAAACTGATGGACTGAGTTTACACACTGAATATACATGTAACACCTCGTAGTTCCCTAGCATAATCTAAGTCCCAATACATCAGTATTTATATATGAAATTTCTGAAACACTCATTATTTTTTAGTTTAGAGCCCACCATTGCATAGGAAATTTAGTTAGCTTTCCAACGATATAAAATTCACCTAAATCCAATAATCGGGTAAGAAGTTATGGCGATTTTAAGTTTCAGTCGCAAAACCCCGTTATTTTAACCTTTAGCGCATCGCGTAGTCAACCCAAATGACAATTATTGATTTCTAGTGTGACTTCGCGATCATGGCGCATTGCGGAGTAGGCCAATCTACCATTTGGCAAATTCTAGTAAGGGTTCGCGATCCTGGCGTGTCGCGCCATAGGTCAATTTGACATTTGTCCATTTCCAATGTCGAAGTGCAATACTACCGCGTCGCGGTGAACTTTCAGGTCCCAATCAATGAAGGACCATGATTTCCCCACATCGCATCACAAACCAGTTTCCCAGTTGTCTGATTCCATTGACACGATGCGATAGTGCCGCGTCACGCCAGCCCAGAAAATTAGAATTTTTAGTCAGTTCCGAGTTTTAATTCCAAAGGCTTTCAAGTACTTTTCCCTTGTCCCATTCAGCCCCAAACACGAAATTAAGTCCCTAATAACCTTATTTGGTATTATTCTAATTAATTATTCCCCAAAATCAAGAATATTCTCTCAAGTAGCAAAACCCTAACCTTCAAGAATCAAGGTCAGATCTCAAGAACTCTCCATCAATCCTTCAAATTCATCATTCCAGGTATGTTAAATGTTCATCCATGGATTCCTTTCATCCATGGAGTCCAAGTATCCATTTTAATTACAAATCTATCATCTTTTTATGATTTATGATATTAAATTATGATTTAAAACTATGAATCTCCATGAACTTCCATGAATATTGATTTTATACCATACTTTAGTGGAATTATCGTTGTTATCCAACCCCCCCCCCATGTTTTAATATTGTCATTCTTCGAATTAGATCAAGATTTAGTGTTATAAATTTTAACGCCCCGAAGTTTTCCAAGCTAAATTTTTGTAGATTCGTCCAATAACGGACACTCGGTGAAAGAGTTATGGTTAATTTAAGTCCTAGTCGTAAAACACCGTCATTCCCATCCTTGGCACGTCGCGGAGAAGGTGTAAATGAAGATGGTCAATTTCCAATGAGACTCCACGATGATGGTGCATCACGGAGTGGGCCAAATTCCCATTCATCAATTTCCAGTGAGCCACCGCGATAGCGTCGCGTCGCGGTGGCCCATAAGATCGGGCTCCCAGTTTAAATTTTTCCAGTTTCGTTCATAAGTTAACAAGGGTAGTTTGGACTTTTTTCAAGTCTCTTAAAACGCCCAAATAGGAGATTAAGACCTCTACAAGCATAATATTCGACATTCTCAAGATTTTCCTCAAGACAAAAACCCTAGTTCATATACTTGTCCTCCAAGAAACTAAAGATTCAACCGTGGGTTTTTAAAATTTATCAGAGATTTGGAATCCCCAAACCGTAGGCTTAAAGGATCAGCCATTATTCTTTATAATTGAGGTATGCGAGGTTTTTCTAAAATCTCATGGGTATAAAAATCATGTTTTAAGAAAAGGATTTTAGATTTATGATTTATAATCATGTTTTTAGAAGTCTCAATGACATTGTTTTGTTCTTTAGGACTGCCCCCAAGTTGATTTGAAATTTTATATATATGTATGCATGTGTTTAAGGATGAATATTCAATTGAGAGCATGAATTATAATGAACCCCTCTCTTGTTATGATTTTTGCCACTTTCCATATGATATGAATTATTTTAAATTGCATCTTGAAAGTATGATATGAAATGTCTTGATTTATGCTATGACTTGAATATGATTTTAAAATAAAAAGAGAGGGTTATGCATGTTGATAAATGTTGAATATGCATATAACAAAGAGTAGCATGGTTTTCCAAAAGAACACATGACCACCATATGTTCGAATAATCTTAGTATAGTTTTGACTTGTGTTTCGAAACATGAAATCTTTTATATTGCTTGCATGTTTGGATGGTTTGAACTGTGTTTTAATAAAAGAATTATGCATGATGCAATATGGCTCAAAAATAGGACTTGCAAGTCTTGGTGTGACGACACCAATTCAGATTATGCGGCACACTCGGGTTGGGGACTTCCCCGCCGAGTCAATGGCGGATTTCATATAGCCCGTGGGATTTTAGAATTCTAGGGGTGTACCACCTAACTCAGAAGTAATACAAAGATCAGGCATTGCATTGACAAGAATGATTTATGATTTCAGAAAGTGCCCATGTGTTTAGAACTATTTCATGTATGATATTTTGAACAATTGCTCTCCAACTATTTTATATATATACAATCTTTATTTTGGATTACTTTGCGTACCAGTACATCTGTATTGACCCCCCTCCTCCCTTTAGGTTTTGAGGCTCAGTCTAGGAGTCCAGAAAAATAGTAAATTTTATCAGACAGAGTTGTAGTGTCCAGTTGGTGAGCCTTCTTTATTACAGAAGGCCTGTTTACTTCCAGAAAACTATTATTAGATATGGTTTTGGTCTACTGGGGGCCTAGTCCCAGTTTTTAGATTGTGTTAGTGATCATGCAGTAGAGATTTTGCAGATGGTTTCCATATGTTATTAGATGGTTTTAGATTGTCCCTCTCTATTATTGAATTTATATTAGATTTATGACCATTGTTCCATTTTGTTGAAATTTTCTGCATTTTCTTATTTGTGTATGAATGGTGTCTATGATTTCAAGTTAGAAGGGTATCCAGGCCTTCCTGGTTTGGGATGCCATCATGGCCAGGGACTCGGTTCGGGTCGTGACATAAATGTTGAAGTCATGCTTTTATTTCAAGTTTTATACTATTCCCATGAATTGACTAAACTATGAACTACAAGTGTTTGATAAAATGCCTACAAGAGTGATTTATTTAATAAGAGCCTTCATGTTTTGGCCTTCAAACTTTAGTGACTTTTCAGTATTGTTGTTTTCAGTTCTGGGGGTATTGAATACCCAAAAACCATAGCTGTTTATTTAGTCTAGCCTCAGTACATTACAGAATAGTCTTCAGATTATATTATAAACATTATCAGAATAGTTAGATATCAGTTATTCAACTCAGAACAGTCTAGCATCTCAGTGTCTTTCAGTTGGGAGTAGGATTTAGCACCGAGCGAGTGTAGGGATGGAGGCTTCCCTATCAGATAGGCAGAGTCATTAGAGCAGTATCTATACTCCAGAACTACATAGCCAGCGTAGGATAAGAGTAGTCACCCATCAGATTAGGTTTGAATATCTCGCAGGGGTCACCCATCAGTTCAGGCTTGACACCCTTAGTCCTTTAGACATTATATCAGTTTAGTGGATCCACACAACCATTGTTAGTACCCGTGGCACGGTATTAAGAACCTTCCTACTGGGGTTATAGGTTGGACCCCGATTAGCTCAAATTGGGGAATGTCGATTAGATGATACCTCCCACAGTCTCAGATATAGTCTCAGTTACAGTCCCAGCTCAGTTATTCAGTCTTAGAGTTGTTTGACCAAAGCATACAAATTTCAGTTATTTCAGTCTTTTAGTTTACAGATTTTACTCAGTTATGTTATATGCTTGGTCATGCATCCTTAGTAGTTACAGATTTACATGCATTATCAGTATCTACAGATTCCATGCTCTCTACTAGTACTCCATGCTTTACATGCATATCCAGTTAATTATTAGTTCTGTTCATAAAACATGCATATTATCCTACCTCATTTAGAATACCAGTACATTCAAAGTACTGATCGCATACCTTTTCTTTTGTGCTATGATGTCTCATATCATAGGTGTCGACGCTCAGTTCCTGGATCGTACCTAGATTCTCATATTACCAGCAGTACAGTAGCAATGGTGAGTCCTCATCATCCGAGGATAGATCATATTACTTTATGTATTTATCTAAGTAGTTAGTAGAGTTAGTTGGGGCCTGTCCCATCAACTCACAGTATCAAGTTTAGAGGTTTTTCAGACACTACAGTTAGCTATTCAGATTATTCAGATTTCAGTATTTTTATTAGATTCATAATTCAGTAGTTATTTCATTATTAAAACCTTATGGCATTTCAGTTATTCTTTCGTATTCATGATTATATTATTCAGTGCTCACAGCAGATATCAGCTCATGGGTTAGCTTATGGTCTCTCGGGACCATAAGCATCATGTAACGACTAGGGGTAGTCTCGGGTCGTTACAATGCATATCTGATGCATGAAATACATGGCTGGACTGATTCATAAATGCACGATTGACATGAACATGATGTGCAAGTGTAACTAAAACTGAGCATGATTGAGAGGAATCTTAAGAAGATTAATACCTTAAATCGAATCTGAATTCGTGGAGAAAAGATAAGGGTACTTTGTTTGCATATCTGTTTCTGCTTCTCAAGTGGCTCCCTTAAGGGAATGATTCCTCCAAAGAACTTTGACTAGTGGAACTTCTTTGTTCCTTAGTCTACAAACTTGACGATCAAGAATTTTGACTTGAACAACCTCATAGGGAAGACTGTTCTGAATATCCATACTTTCTAAGGGAATAACTACAACTGGATCACCAATACACTTTCTTAACAATGAGACATGGAACACTGGGTGCACTGAAGCTAGATCCGAAGGCAACTCAAGATCATAAGCTACCTTTCTAAAACAACTGAGAATTCTATAACGACCAATATATCGGGTACTGAGTTTTCTTTTCTTGCCAAACCTCTTTACTCCCTTCACGGGAGAGATTTTTAAGTACATGAAATCACCAACCTTAAACTCGAGATCCTTTGTCCTCACATTTGCATATGATTTCTGTCGGCTCTGTGCTTCCGTAATCCTTTCTCTGATCAACTGGACGTTTTCTAACACATCAAACACCAAGTCAGGCCCTACTATTGCGGCCTTACCTACTTCAAACCAACCAATCGGAGATCTACATCTACTACCATAAAGAGCCTCAAACAGAGCCATCTGGATACTGGAATAATAGCTGTTATTATATGTGAATTCGATCAAAGGCAAGTGGTCATCCCAATTACCTTTAAAATAAACTACACATGCTCTCAACATATCTTCAAGAGTCTGAATGGTCCTTTCTATTTGACCGTCTGTCTAAAGGTGGAAAGTTATACTGCAGTAGACTTGGGTACCAAGACCCTTTTGGAATGTTTTCCAATAATTAGAGATAAAATGGGTACCTCTATCAGAGATGATAGATAATGGAATACCATGCAACCTAACCAACTCTCTGAGATAGAGTTTGGCATAGACCTCGGCTGAATAAGAGGTATGGACTGGCAAGAAATGAGATGATTTGGTCATCCTGTCTATGATAACCCAAATAGAATCATGCTGATGATGAGTATGAGGTAGACCCATCACAAAGTCCATGTTCACTTCTTCCCACTTCTAAGTGGGAATACTGAACTCCTGCATGGACCCACTAGGTTTCTGGTGCTCGATCTTAACCTGTTGACATATAGAGCACCTAGCTACGAACTCGGCAATATCTCTCTTCATATTACTCTACTAATAGATCTCCCGTAAATCATGATACATCTTAGTGGCTCCTGGATGAATAGAGTAGCACGCGCCATGTGCTTCTGCAAGAATTCACTGTCTCAACTCACAACACCAGGCATGCATAAATGACCCTAACAGCGCAGTACACCATCTCCCCCTTAGGAGAAAACCTCCACCTTCTGATCTCTGACTGATTCTTTCAACTTAACTATACAGGGATCTTTATCCTTCTTTTTCTTCACTTTGAAAACTAGAGAGGATTTTGAATTACTCTGCACACATACACTACCTTCTGCTGAATCGACTAGGTAGACATCTAGTCGGGAAAGATGATGAACTTCCTAAACTAACTTATTCTTACCATCCTCAACATGAGAAACACTACCCATAGACAACCTACTGAGAGCATCTGCCACTATGTTGACGTTGCCTGGATGATACAGAACACTCGTGTCATAATCTTTCAATAACTCTAACCACCTTCTCTGACACAAATTTAAATCTTTCTGAGAGAACACATACTGTAAACTCTTGTGATTTGTGAGCATATCAACATGCACCCCATATAAGTAATGCCTCCAAATCTTTAAGGCAAACACTACAACTTCTAACTAGAGATCATTAGTTGGATAATTCTTGTCATGGGGCTTAAGTTGTCTAGAGGCATAGGCTATAACCTTACCTCTCTTCATGAGGACACAACCCAAACCTACTCTGGATGTATCACAGTACACAATAAACCCATCTAAACCATCTAGCAAAGTAAGAACTGGGGCTGAGGTGAGTCGAGTCTTCAACTCCTAAAAACTCTTTTTGCAGGAATTTGACCACTGAAACTTGACTTTCTTCTGAGTCAATCTGGACATAGGGGATGCAATAGATGAAAACCCTTTAACAAACTGACAGTAATAGCCAGCCAAACCCAAGAAACTCCTGATATCTGATGGAGAGATGGGTCTAGGCCAGTTTCTCACTGCTTCGGTCTTTTAAGGATCAACTCTAATTCCATCACCGAAAATAATATGACCAAGAAATGCTACTGACCTTAGCCAAAATTTGCACTTACTAAATTTGACAAATAATTAATGGGTTCTAAGAGTCTGAAGTATGATTCTGAGGTATTCTGCGTGATCATTTTCGCTACGAGAATAGAAAAGAATGTCATCGATGAAGACTATAATGAACATGTCCAAGTACTGCTTGAAAACACGATTCATTAGGTCCATGAAAGTTGTTGGGCATTAGTAAGACCAAAGGACATGACTAGAAATTTGAAGTGACCATACCGAGTTTGAAAAGTTATTTTCGAAATGTCACCTTCCCTGACTCTAAGTTGATGATAGCCTGATCTGAGGTCTATCTTATAAAAGTAATTAGCACCCTGAATTTGGTCAAACAAGTCATCGATTATAGGAAGTGGATACTTATTATTGATGGTGACTTTGTTCAACTGACGGCAGTCAATACACATTCTGAGAGAATCATTTTTCTTATGTATGAATAGAACTGGTCGCCCTATGGGGAGATGCTGGGTCTGATGAATCCCTTATCTAGAAAATTCTTCAACTGTTCTTTTAGTTTTTTGAGTTCAGCTGGAGCCATTCTGTATGGCAGAATAGATATGGGCTGAGTGTCTGGAAGAAGGTCTATTTCTAAGTCGATTTCCCTTTCGGGAGGAACTCTGGGAAGATCTTCAGGGAACACATTTGGAAATTCCCTGACTACTAAAACTAACTCAAGGGTTAGAGTCTCTGAATTTGAGTCTTTGACTCAAACAAGATGGAAAATACACCCCTTGGATATCATTTTTCTCGCTCTAAGGTACGAAACAAGCTGACCCCTAAGAGCTATAGTACTACCTCTCCATTCAAGGACTGGTTCATTTGGGAACTGAAAATGAACTATTCTGTTTCTACAATCAACTGAGGCATAACATGAGCGGAGCCAATCCATGCCGAGAATGACATCGAAATTCATCATCTATAACTCCACAAGATCAACTGAGGTAACTTTCTGAGATATTGTGATCGGACAGTTCCTGTATACCTGCCTGGATATAATGGAAACACCCACTGGGGTAGACACTGAAAAGGGCTCTTCTAGAGTTTCAGGAATGACTCCAAAGATGACGGTTATATATGTAGTTACAAAAGAAAGAGAAGCTCCAGGGTCTAGTAAGGCATAAACATATAAGTGAAAGACCTGCAACGTACTAGTAACTACGTCAGGAGAATTTTCCTGATCTTGGCAGGACTTAAGAGCATATAATTTGTTCAGACGCTGAGCACTGGTAGCACTGGAAGCGACACCCTACTGAGTCGGGAGATCGAATAAAACTGACGATTGATTGGACTGGCCTTGTTAGCGTAACTCCCTACCTCTTTGAGAAACTACCCGACACTTCCAAATCCGATAGGCTAGCTTGCCACATCCAAAGCACACATCACTGCCTATTCTACACTCACCCTGATGGTGTCTTCCATATTTCTAACATAGAGGATTCATACGAGCACTGTTAACACTACCTTGGGACTTAGAGCCTGCTGCCCTATCCTGATTATCATTTCTGAATTTGGGTACTGGACCACTGGATGAAGAGGGTGCTGGAGCTGAAGACCTCTAATGGAATTGGGGAAGATTAGCACCTTCTGACCTTGGCTAACTGAAATTGAAACTACCCATCCTAGCCCTCTTATTTTCTCTCTCTCTCCTTAATATTCTGCTCCTCAATTTGTTGAGCATGGACTATCAGTCTAGACAAGTCTATCTCCTTAATCAGCATTGCAGTCCTACACTTCTTGACCACACGATCAGATACACCAGACACAAACTTACTCATCTTGGACCTGCTGTCAGCTACTACATGGGGAGCATATCTAGCTAACTAAGTAAAATTGAGGGAATACTTCTTCACGCTCATGCTGCCCTGCATTAAGTTAATAAATTCTAACACCTTGGTGTCCCTCAACTCTAATGGGAAGAATCTGTCTAAGAAAGTTGTAGCAAACTCTTCCCATTCTACAGGCCCTGCATCAATACCCCTATCAACCTTTCGCTGCTTAAACCAAGTATGGGCTACATCCTGCAACTGATATGCAACTAACTTAGCACTGTCATTAGATGTTACCCCCATAATATCCGTTACCATGTGAACCATATCTAAGAATTCCTGTGGATCCTCTTCGGACTTGGATCCTGTGAAAGGAGGATTCATTCGAGTGAAATCCCGAATCCTGGCTGTAGCAGTATTGGCCACTAGGTTGTCCTGAACAGTAGCTGGCCATTCATTCTGTGCTACTACGGTGTTGGCGAGAGTGGTGAACACAACCCTAAATTCTGCGTGAGAGACATGCTCATCTAGCGGATCTGCCTGGATGGGCAGAGGTGATGGTTGGTTTCCTGCTCCTCTTCTATTATTCTTTTAGGGAGGCATGTTCTGTAAATGAAAGGAAGAAATGGATTAGACTGAGAGTTTAAATTGAGCTCATTCTCACTCGTACAACATGAATACTGAAAGAAGGGAAACATTTCCTAAATACCTTGTAGCCTCCTGCCCATAAGTGTGGCACACTACACACCCATGCGCAAGACTCTACTTGCCGTGGCTTTCAGACTTCCTAGGACTCTTTAAAAACTTAGGCTCTGATACTAAGTTTTTAATGCCCCGAGAGTACATCCTGGGCGTCACACGGTGCTTACAATCCCGAAGGACCACAAGCTAACCCATGAGCTGGTACCTGTTGAGAGCACTAAATAACACAATCATAAATGCGGAAGAAAAACTGATATGCCATAAGGCTTTAATATATGAAACCAATACTGAATTATAAATCTAAATAAATGACTATCTAAATCTGATAAGATAAAGAAAATCTTAATAACTGTTGTAATGTCTGAAAGCCTCTAAACTAACTGACTGCGAGTTGATGGGACAGGCCTCAACTAACTCCACTACCTACTGAACTAAAGACATAAAGTAAAATAATATGTCCTCAAAAGATGAGGACTCACCGTTGCTACTGCTGAGAGTCTGAGAAGTCTAAGCGCGATATGGGAACTGAGCGTCAGAACCTATGATATAATACATCATAGAACAAAAGAAAGGTATGTGAGCAGTACTTTGAATGTACTGGTATGCTAAATGAGGTAGGCTGACATGCATGGTTTCATAAACAGGAATAATAACTGTCTGAATATACATGTAAAATATGAAGTACTAAATAGAGAGCATGAAATTTGTAGATACTGAAAATATGTTAAATTTATAAATACTGTGTATCCATGAGAGTCTATAAATACTGAAGGTACGTGAAATCTGTAGATACTGGGGATGCATGACCAAGCATATAACATGAATTGAATAAAAATCTGTAAACTTAAATACTGAAATAACTGATATTTGTATGCCTTGGTCAACCAACACTGAGACTGAACTACCGGTCTGATTACTGGACTGAGACTGTGGGAGATATCATCTAACCGACAAGCCCCAATCTAAACTAATCGAGTTCTAACTTGTAACCCCAGTTGGAAGGGTATTAATACTGTGCCATGGGTACTAATGCTGGCTATATGGATCCACTAGTCTGGTATACTGTATTGTCCCGAAGGACGAAGGGTGTCAAGCCTAATCTGACGGGTGACCCCTGCGAGATAGTCAAGCCTATACTGATGGGTGACTTCTCATATCCTATACTGGATACATAGTTATGGAGTATAAGGACTGATACTAGTGACTCTGCCTATCTAACGGGGAAGCCACCATCCCTACATTCACTCGGTACTAAAATCGTACTCCCAACTGAATGACACTGAGTTACTGACTATTTCTGAGTTTAACTGACTGATCTTGTAATGCTCATGATGTATTCTGAAGTTAATCTAAAGATACTGAGACGAGATTAAGTAAACAACTATGATTTTTGGGAATTTAATACCCCCAGGACTTAAGCAATAATAGTAAAATGACACTAAATCATGGAGAACATAGCATAAAGGCTTTTATTACATATTCATTCTTGTAAGCATTTTATCAAACACTTGATATGCATGGTGTATATAGAGCATGGGAATTAGTTTAAAGCTTGTAGTAAAGCACAACTTCAATACCATTATCACAAATCATGAATTAAATCAGTGGACAATAATATTCAAACATATGAAGTGTAGTAATAGACATCAATTTTGCTAAAACATGGTATAGAACAAAATTCATGGAAATTCATGTTTTAATCATAATTTAAAATCAAGATAACTTGAAAAGATCATAATTTTGCATTAAATCGGATACATGGACTCCATGGGTGAAAGGAACCCATAGATGAACATTTAACATACCTGAGTTAATGAATTTGAGAGGATTGATGGAGAGTTCTTGAGATTTGGCCTTGAGTTTGAGCGCTAGAGTTTTTGTTCTTGAGAAAAGGATCTTCAATTTTTAAGAGGAATTGAATACTGATGATTATTTAGGTCACTAATGGGTTAAATCTTATGTTTTAGGCTGATTAGGACCGTGGGAAAAGACCCAGATACCCCTAAACGAATTTAAAAACTCGGAACTAAAAGATAGAAATCCCGATTTTTGCCTCTGGCATGATGCGCCAACATCGCGGTGGCCTATTGGAAACTGCCAATTGGGACCTGAAAAATCACCGCAATGTGGAGCTATCACGGTAAGCCTTTGGAATGCCATTTTGGCCACCTCCGCGATGCGCCATTATCACGGAGGCTCACTGGAAATTGCCAAATGTGAAATGGGACTCCTTCACGACACGCCATGGTCGCGGGGCTTCACTAAAAAGGGACAATTATGAGATGGGACATCACCGCGATGAGGAGGAATCGCAGAGTCTCACTAGAATTTAACAATTATGATTTTACACTTCTCCGCGATGCGCTATGGGCCCAAATCACGGTGTTTTACGACTGAAACTTAAAATCACCATAACTTCTTACTCAATAATTGGATTAAGGCAAATTTATATCCTTGGAAAGCTAGTTCAATTTTCCACAACTTGGTGGGCTCTAAACTGAGAAATAACGAGTATCTCAAAAATTTTATATATATGAATACTCATGTATTGAGACCTAAATTAAGCTAGGGAAATATGGGGTATTACAGAGAGAGAGGTTGAAATTAGGAAAAGAAGATCACAACAATAATTTGAAGCTATCAACCTTTATCTAATTAACTTGAGATTAAGAGGAGATAGTTAATCTAGGATCTAGAACAAGGGTTAGTAATGCGACTCTCTGAGACCGAAAAAAAATGAGTGAAATTCACCCAAACCAAGGTCGAGAAATGGTTAGGTGATACATAACTTGTTAGATTTTGCACACAAGGCATTGAGATAGTTTAAAGAGCACGATAAGTCTGTGGAGTTAAGAAGTCAGGGGGAACACAATCCTAGTGATCATCTCATACTGATAACAATCCTATTTGCCAACATTGTTACTATTATTACTGTTCTTACAAAACCCCGTATTTACTTTTTATACTTTCAAACTGCACTAACAATCTCGTGATAAATTTTAATCCTATTTCCTATGGGATCGACCCCAACTTTATTGGGTTCTATATTTGAAAAGCGATTGCGTTATACTTTTTAGGAGGTGTAATTTGGGTGATATCACTATCCTATAAGGAAAAGTAGAACTAGGCTTGGTGCTCTCCTCCATATCAATAACAAAATCAATGTCATGATTCGTAGGCATACCAGACAAATCCATGGGAAACACATTCATGAACTCGCGAATAACCTTAATAAAATCCAAAGAAGGCGGTGAGGCAACACTAGTATCACAGACATAAGCCAAATACGACAAACATTTTTATTTCACTATACGTCGAACATGTAGAAAAGATATAATTCCCTTTTAACCCTAATTAAGAGTACCTTTCTAAGCAAACCTTGGTACACCCAAAGTTTCTAAGGTCACTGTCTTGGCATAACAATCAAAAATAGCATGATAGGGAGCTAACCAATCCATACCCAAGATAACATCAATATCAATTATATCTTGGATAATTAGGTCTACCAAAATCTCACACCCCACAAAGGTCACTACACAGGATCGACACACTCGATCCACCTCTAAAGAATCTCCTATGGGGGTAGAATTATAAAGAGGAATAATAAGGGACTTATATACAACATTAAAACTAGAAGAAAAATATATAGACACATAGGAGAACATAGACCCAGGGTCAAATAACACTAAAGCAGATCTATAGCAAACTAGGACAATACATGTAATAACTATATTAGAAACCTCTGCTTTGGGTCTTCCAAGTATAGAAAACACTATCCAAATTTGTTGTTGGACTAAGTAACCCCACGGACACTACTAAAAACTCTCCTAGATCTACCTCGATCACCTTTAGTACCACCCCTATTACTCATTGAACCACCTCTAACTGCAGATATATGAGTAGGGAAAAGTTAAAGCTGAGAACCTTATTGGGCAGGACCAAACATACGCCAAGGATAATCCTAGGCCAAATGAACACCTCCTCATAAAAATAGCATACTCTATGGCCTAACTAAATCTAAGGGGGCACAAATGAATTAGTACCACTTCCCTGACTCAAAACACTGAAGCTAGAACCTTCACTCATATGACCTAATACTTGGGCCATAAAAATTGAAGGCCTACCACTTGATCCCTATAACGTTTCTTAAACTGGCCTATTATGATAACCACAAGAACATCTGTTTGAGAAATCTCCACCTTGGGAAACATATCCACTAAACTCCCCCGCCGGCACACCTTTTTGGTATCCTCTTGTGTAGGTTGGGTAATGGACTATACCAACTTAACTTGCTCTATAATACTTTGAAAAGAAGCACCTAAAATAACCATTTGGGTTATACCTAACTAATAAAGACCCTCTAACCCCTAAAAAACTTTTGAATCCTCTTTAACTTAGTAGAGATACCGATGACTGAATATCTGTATAAGGCATAGAAACACACCCTATACTTCATAATAGACATAGAACCCATCTCTATCCTTAAACTATATGACACAAACCTCTCTAAGAAAGCCTAAAAAAACTTAGCCCGTGGCAAACAGGCGAACCTAATAGTTATAGCTAGAAAAAGAGCTCTATTAGTGTCTGGCTACATCAGTCAACTCATAAGTTGTATAAATAACTCTATGACACTCAAAGGATCCAAGATTATATAACTTCTCCTAGAAGTAAATCAAAAACTCAAAGGCGTCTTCGCCAATTGCACCAATAAACTTAGAAGGAGCCAAATAAATAAGCCTCTCAAACCTCTTATGATTATTAGAAGACATCAGGATACCCGAAGTAATGAGACAAATGATAAGACTGGTAGGTTGTGAATCCATATGTGGGGGTATCACAAAAGATGCTGAACCCCTGGAGTATGAATACCATAAGTAGAAGCCTGTATTGACTGCGAATACCACTCGAAGTCTAAGAAATACCTAAAACACTCAAAATAATACCATCCAAATGACTCAAAAGATGAATCAATAGATAATGTAGTGCGAGGGTGTCAACTAAACCCTAGGGGACTTGAGCTGGCCCCACACCCCATATTTAATAACTATCCTCAACATACTCAGCCTTAGTCTTGATAGAGGCATCCCTCGAATGTCCCGACTGGGATAACTCCTGGTGCTCGTTCTCTACCTTTAGTCCTACCTTAACTCTTGTCTCGCCCCTTGACTGGGGTTCCCATATTGGGTGTTGGCTCAATATCCGTAGTATTTATGGACCTAGTCCTTACCATCTGTGAAAAATAAAATGGAATATGAATTTAGAATATTGGGTATGAATAACCCACATACAAGAAATCAAATTAGAGAAGTTTTTCCTAAAGACATCTTATAGCCTCTCAAAGATAGATACAGACGTCAACATACTAATCCATGAGTCGTTATTAGACATCCTACCCTTATGCTTATGAGATTGGTGAGCCAGCTTGAATACCAATTTATCACGACCCAAAAGTTGAGGTCATGATGGAACTTATCAAGACCCTAGTTTGATAAGTAGGTCAATTTCACAAAGTAGAAAGAAAGTTTAAAATGCAAATAAAAGAAGACAAATAAGACTTTTAGAATGAAGTCAGGTTAACACATGTACAGTAAAATAGAAGTCTAAAAATACAATAAATCCCAAGAAGAGGTATCACAAATGTAAGAGCATCTAAATACAAGATCCAAATACTGAAAATACATAAGTCTATCTCTAAAGAAAACAAACAACTAAGATAGAGTGAGATCTAAAATTTTGCCTTAAACTCTAGAGTAGTCCAGTACCTCGAGAGTTCAAAAATCATCGCAAGAGATTAGCTTCTACACCTCGTACTTGAGCTAGGATCTATACTGAAAGGGCACAATATGGGTGAGTATAATGCACTTGTACTCAGTAGGTATCATAGGTCAACTGAGCAAAGAGGAAAATTATATAAGTAAAAGATACTATGAGCACATAACCTATAAATAGAAAAGTTTCCAAGTGGTATCTCACACTGTATCCACCAACTGTTCCAAAACTATATATACAAGAAACTGATAGAAACTAGATACACACTAACTGGATTCAAAAACTAAATACACGTTAAGTATATAAAAGAATATAGAAATGCATGTGCAGTGCAATGCAATGAATATAGGATCGTGATGAATAATTGAAAGTCACTGCATGATTTTTGTATACACCTATCAAGTCTCAACTCTCAAAAGATAAGAACTATGGGGGGTTTGTAACCCATATGCTACCTCAAATCTTAACTTCCCTCTCAATTAGTGTTAATGAATCAAGTGTTTTTCATAAAATATCTATTTACCTCTCTAGATATTGCTCATAGATAAAAGGTTTTTACAAAAATACCTAAATTCTGCTTCACGTCACAGTTTCTCAATAGTCAATATCTCATGAATATGTACGTATAAATGAAGATGTAATTCTCACAAACAAATCAGTATAAAGATAGTAATACATTCAATATATGTATCTGTAAGCGCAAAATCAACTCAATATATCAATAATTTATGATATCAGTTCTCTCTTGGCACTACCAGACTAATAGTCATGGACATCATAAATATCACATATAACCCCTAACTTGAGTATGTATCATGATAAGATAAATAATGTTCAAATAAGGCCTATAATATCTATTCAAGCCCCTGCATGAGAATCACATTAAGAATACAAAAATTAATGCACAAATCATGCCTATGAAAGTCAAATAAAGCCCCCGTATTGGAAACTGTCACGACCCGTATGACGGGTATCTCAAGCCCACCGTGGGACAAAGACCACCCCCTAGCTTTACCACCTGAGCACAATAAAATAACAGTGAAAGTAAAACCAAATATTAAGAATGATATATATAAACCAATAGGAAGGTTCTAAGAATCTAAAATACATAACCAACCCACACTTTGTCCACGAAAGCCTCTAAACCAGAATACCAAATTAGGTCGAACATGCCCTCGACCATGACAATGGAACTCTTCAATTCCCATAATATGAAAACAAACCTAATGAAATTATAAAGCTTTTCGGATGATAGAAGCTCACCACTTCATAACAACTCGATCGACAACTGCACCATCTAACGCTGCACATGGGTAACAAAAATATATTCGGACTGTACATTATGAAACAATGAAGCGTCCTAGGATGGTCAATGGGATAATCACTAGCATGTAACTCAGGGAAAATGATAAAATAATTCCATGTCCAAAGATAGTTAAAACCTTATTCACACATTCATATATACATATATAAGATGCCGAGATAGGGTACATGGTCATGAACATGAGATTTTTTAAATCATTAATCGGGACTGTTTATCTCTATCTGTCCTAAGGGAACCCACGGGCTATATGGGTTCAGCTCCCCTTACAGAAAGGGCCATAATATGTGTAGCCACACAAATCGAGAAAATCCAGAAAAGGGCCAAAGCCACCAAGGCTCTATCCATTCCAATAATATATATATAGTATGTGTGTGAACTATGAAAACAATCATATAGAACCCCTCACCGAAAAACATGGTTTCCAGTATCGGTGCCCCTGGGACCTTCACCTTTATGATGAGCTACACAACCCTCATTAAGCCCAAATTAAAATAATTATGCACGTAAACCTATCCGTTCACCCAAGAGTCATTTATTAAGGCATTTACCATATGGTATCATCATACCAATTATACTTGCAAGTTAATCTAGTTATACCATTCCATTCCAATTAACCAGTTTGACTCCCAAGTTATATTTTGAAAACCAAAACCATGGACACCAAGGCCTTTCACAATCAATTTTATTTTCCATTGTCCTAAAATGCAATGCAAGGTTCCAAGAGTATGTACAATTATGCATATATCGATGTTCCAAAACCAAATTACAGAGTGGGTTGAGGTTAATGCCAATTCCAAGTAAAAAATCCATAAATTTGAGAAAACCCATGTTCCCCCTTCCAAATCATACCATATTTCCCCAATTCAGCCCTGAACCATTTATTAAAGTATAAACAATGCATTTATAACCATGGGGAAATTAATTCAAGTGATTACCATCAAAACCCCTCAATCCAAATTTTTGATCCCACAAATAAAACAAATAATTATTAAATCAATCCATGCCATAATAAAAAATATGAGTTTAGAAAAGATAAACATGCCTGAAACACACCATATTTTAGAAGAAATTTGGAGTTTGAAGCTTGGAGATTGAATTCCTTGTAAACCCTAGCTTATTCTTTCTTTGGGGAGTTTAAGATGATAAGAGTAGTGTTTGATTTGATTAACTAATGTTAATAGAGATCCCTTATATATTTTAAGGTCGTGGGTAAAGTGTAAAGGATGGAAAATACCAAAAAAGCTTTAATGAAAAAATACAGGAAAATTGAGCACCAATCATTACGGTTCTAGTAACAACTCATGGTAACTGGTCACGAGTAATTGGTTGGACTCGTAGACTGAGTAGGAGCTCTATAAAATCACACTTTTATGGTCACGATTACTATACCACAACTCGTGACCTTACCTAATGACTTGTGAGGTCTAGTCGTGATCTAAATAGTAACATTGGGCAACTTCACTGGTAAGACAATGAGTCTCACCTAATGAATTGTGATGAGTGATAACGACTCATCACTTGAGTCATTGCCCGAGGCAGTGTTCAATTTCCTTCCAGAATTTTTACAGTCTAAACCTCTGGCATTACATTATCCCCCTCAGGATCATTCATCCCCGAATGAGGACTTAGGGGCACCCTTAGTACTAAAGTTGATTTCATATCTTATCTTAAAGCCCGAAAGTTGATTTCAAAAAGGTGTATCTATCATTTTGTTCGAGTTAAAGACACTAAGTCTAGACTTTGATAGTTCAGTCAGTCAGTGTGGTAAGTGAGTTTCCTGATATTTTTCCCAAAGATTTGCTAGGGGTACCTCCCGATAGGGATAGAATTCGGTATTGACCTTCTCCCAGATACTCAGCCTATTTCTATACCTCTATATCATATGGCTCCCACCGAGCTTAAGGAGTAGAAGGAGTAACTCAAAGATCTTTTAGATAAAGGTTTCATAAGGCCTAGTGTTTCTTCATGGGGCGCTCCCATCTTATTCGTGCAAAAGAAAGATGATTCTTTGTGTATGTGCATTGACTATCGTCAGTTGAATAAAGTCACAGTCAAAAACAAATATCCTATTTCTAGAATCGATGACTTATTTGATCAACTACAAGGTGCAAGTTATTTCTCAAAGATAGACTTTAGATTCGGCTATCATCAGCTTAAAGTAAGGGAATGTGATATTCCAAAGATGGATTTTAGAACCCATTATGGTCATTTTGAGTTTCTAGTCATGTCCTTTGGACTAATAAATACCCCTCTGGGAGAAAAGTTGCTGATAATATTATTCTTGTACATTAGCTAGTTAAAGCTTACAGCAGGAATGATGTTTCTCCAAGATGTATGATCGAGGTAAATATTCAAAAAGTATATGACAATGTGGATTGGCATTATCTAGAACAAGTGGTGAAAGGTTTGGGATTTCTTCATAAGTTTGTTAGTTGGGTGATGGAGTGTGTAACTACAGTGTCATTTCCCTTATTGATAATCATTTGAGGCAGCTAGAGGATTAAGAGAAGGGGATCCTATGCCGTTTAATAATTATATATGTAGTCTATTAGATATACACACCTTGTACCAAGAGACAAGAGAGACTTTTATCGCCGTTTAGAAGGGGATCCTGAACGAGACGTGGTGAATGCCGTGATACGTGGTCTTCCGGCTGGCTATTCCTCTCTCAAACAGCATATTCGCCTCTCGCCTGTCGAAATCACTCTGAATCAACTGTCTGGATGGCTTAATGCAGAAGAATTGAATCTAGACATGGAACACAAATTACTGCTCGGAGAAGCCAGTTCCACCCCTGGCGTCACGGCTCTTTACTCGGCTGGCAGCGGAGGCTCGGCCAGGGGTCGCGGTGACGATCGCCGTAACCAAGGGCGAGGCAGCGGCGGCGGTGACCGTCGAAACACCGGGCAGCAAGGCAGAGGCGGGCCTCCACCGAGGGACGGCTTCCAGTCAGGCCGCGGACAGGGACGAGGAAACCAGCGGATGCCCACACGAGATCTTCCGACGTGCCAAATTTGTGCTAAACGGGGCCATTCTGCGGCTAATTGCTGGTATCGTTATGATGACTCGCAGAATGTAAATAGCCAGTCCGGAGGATCAAGGGCGATGCATGCGTCCACAAACGCTCAATCTGGCGATTGGTATCTAGACACAGGTGCTAACACCCATGTGACGTCGGATTATTCACAACTTCAAGCTCCTCATCCGTATCATGGCTCAGAAACTATTACAGTAGGCAATGGTCAATCCCTTCCCATCACAAACACCGGCTCTGGGTATGTCTATACCCCAAATGGTAAATTTCATCTCTCAACCCTTCACCACGTCCCTTCCCTCACATCCAATCTTTTATCTGTTTATCGCTTTACTAAAGAAAATAACTGCACCCTCATTTTTAATGACACCAATTTCCAGATAGTGGACAATACCACGAACCGGGTGCGGTACACGGGCCGCTGTGAGCATGGGCTATACACTCTTCCATCCAGGTCTCCGTCTGTTGTGAGTCAAGCCATTCTCTCGTCAACCTGGCATCGCCGGCTTGGGCACCCATCATCCGCCATCACCAAATCCATTTTATCTTCCTTAGGTTTTAATTTTTCAGAAAAATTACATTGCGAGTCCTGTTCAGTGTCTAAATCTTGTCGTTTACCTTTTTCACTGTCTGAACACAAGGCCACTGCGCCATTTCAATTAATTCATTCTGATGTTTGGGGTCCAACCTCAGTTCCTTCTGTTCAAGGTTTTCGTTATTATATCTGTTTTGTTGATGATTACAGTAAATTCACTTGGCTTTATCCTCTGAAATTTAAATCCGAAGCTTATACTATTTTTGTAAACTTTGACCGAATGGTTCAAAATCAATTTAATGCCAAAATCAAAATTTTTCGAAGTGACAATGGCAAAGAATTTGTCAACAATGCATTTGGTGTTTTTCTTCAAAATCTAGGGGCTCTTCATCACACTTCATGTCCATATACCCCTGAACAAAATGGCGTTGCTGAGCGCAAACACCGTCACCTAATAGAAACAGTTGTTGCGCTCCTCCATGATTCCACCTTACCTGTTTCCTTTTGGGTTGATGCCCTTGCTACTGCCAACTACCTCATAAATCGCATGCCCACTCACACTCTCTCCAACTCCACTCCATATGCCCGTCTCTACAATCATCCACCCGACTATATCCATCTCCGCCCGTTTGGGTGTCTAGTTTATCCCTGGTTGCGTCCGCACACTCAACATAAACTTCAACCTCGGTCCACCCCTTGTGTCTTTCTAGGCTATCATCCCACTATCAAAGGTTACAAATGTTTTGATCCTGTATCTCAGAAAACATATGTTTCTCGTCATGTTCGTTTTGTGGAGGAACAATTTCCTTACACAAGTCTTTCCTCTACTCCATACTCCCCCAATCCACTTGGCGTTGTGCCATTATTTCCGTCCTTTTCTCACGCTCATGCTCCGGCTCACTCGGCACCTAACCCGGTACCCCACTACACCACTACCCACCCGAAACCCCAAACCTCCCACCCGAACACCCAGCCGACTGCCACACAACCCACCACTTCCCTACATCATACTCCTAACACACATACAGCCACCCCATCCACCGCTGCACATCCCAGCTCCCACGGCAGCCCCACCCAACCCCCGCCCACACATCATACAACTCCACCACCCCTTCCTAATCACCCTCCACTCAACACTCATCCTATGACAACCCGAGCCAAGGCCGGTACCTTCAAACCAAAAGCCTACCACACTCAAATACCCCTTGATGCACATCCCACAACTGAGCCTACTACCTACAACCAAGCCTCCAAAAATAGTTTCTGGTGCCAAGCTATGGATGAGGAATTTCAGGCTCTGAATGAACAACGTACATGGGATTTGGTACCTCTGCCTAGTAACCGAAAGTCTATTGGGTGCAAATGGGTGTTTCGCATCAAACGAAATTCAGATGGATCTCTTTCTCGCTATAAAGCACGTCTGGTTGCAAAAGGGTATCATCAGGAGTATGGTGTGGATTATAAGGAGACCTTCAGCCCTGTTGTTAAGAAACAAACTATTCGTCTGGTCTTGTCTCTTGCTCTTCACTATGATTGGCCGCTTCATCAGCTAGACGTCAGCAATGCCTTTCTTCATGGTCATCTTGAGGAAGAAATCTATATGGTTCAGCCACCGGGATATGTTAATCCCAACCGTCCTCACTATGTTTGCAAGCTTCGCAAATCACTGTATGGCCTGAAACAGGCCCCTCGTGCCTGGTACACACGTCTCTCTACTTTTCTGCAGGGTCTTGGTTTTCGCACCTACCATCATGACAACAACCTCTTCACCCTTCACTGTTCTCGAGGGACAGTCATCATTCTTATCTATGTGGATGATATTGTTATTACAGGCAGCTCGTCGTCACTCATCACTGAAATTACTGAAGCTATGCATCGTGACTTCAAACTTAAGGACCTCGGTCCTCTGGAGTTCTTTCTTGGCCTCGAACTCATCCGCAAATCGGGAACCATATTGATGCATCAGAAAAAATATACCCTTGAACTTCTAAATCGGGCTGGAATGACAGACTGCAAACCCGCGGTCACTCCCATGGCAGTCCGCCAATCCCCAGGGCCGAATACTCCCTTTGCCGATCCTACACTATATCGGAGCCTCGTCGGTGGACTTCATTATCTTGCTGTTACTCGTCCGGACATCCAATATGCAGTCAATCGAGTCTCCCAATCAATGCATGCTCCCACAGAACAACACTTTCAGGCCTTGAAACGCATTCTGCGCTATCTTCAAGGTACTCTTCACTGTGGAATTTTATTTCAAAAGGGCTCGTTTGATATATCTGTTTTTTCTGATTCGGATTGGGCTAACGACAAAGATGATCGAAAGTCCACTACTGGATATATTGTTATGATGGGACCGAATCTGATTTCCTGGTGCACCAAGAAGCAAACGCGAGTGTCCCGTTCCTCCACAGAAGCAGAATATCGTGCCATGGCTGCGGGTGTTGCTGAAGCCATGTGGTTACGATACCTTACGGATGCACTAGGCATTCCCCCGACGAAACCACAGATTTATTGTGACAATCAGTCCACTATTTGTGTTACCAAAAATCCAGTCCTTCATGATCGTATGAAGCATGTTGGGTCTGACTGTCACTTTGTTCGCGATGAGGTACTTGCAGGAGCGATGGCCACGCACTATGTCCCATCTACTGACCAGCTTGCTAATATTCTCACCAAGCCTCTTCCGTTACAGCCTTTTCAGTCTCTCTGTTCCAAGCTGCCCCTCGTTACCGCTGATCAGCTTGCGGGGGGATAATAGACTACATATATAATTATTAAATACATCTGGGTTATTCTGTAATTAGTTATTCTTCAGTTCTCTATATATACAGCTGTAACCCCTTCAATATTAAAAGAGATCAATTATTATTAAATCAGTATCAATATCAAAGACAACAGATGGGCTTATTATGATAAACTTGAGGTTATGGAATAAAGCTGCAATATTGAAAATGTGTTGGAATATAGAGAAGAAGCAAGATAGATTACGGATTAAGTGGATCCGTCTACATCAAAAAACAAAGGTTTAGTGATAGTCACATCCCTGCTCATTCTGTTTGGATGGTTAATAAGGTACTTGAGGATAAATAACACCTGCACCTATAGCATACGTCTTCCGTTGGTAAGAGAAATCCCATTAGACATGCTTATATGCGAATTCTGGGTACTTACCAAAAGGTAGATTATAGAGTTGTTGTATTCCATAACAATGCCAGGCCCAAAGATGTATTTACAACTTTGTTGCAAGTCCCAAATAGGCTGCGTACAATAGATAGACTATTGAAATGGAAGATGTCATCGACCCTATGTGTGTGCTGTGTAAGAAATCACTTGAAACAAGAGATTATCTTTTCTCTGAATATGAGTTTACCAAATCTTTATGGGAGAGACTTATGCACTAATTAAAAATTCAACAACCTCAATGTAGGGGTTGGAATGTAATGCATCCATTGTTTTAAAGGCGGAGATATAAGACAAGGTGTTTTACCTAGTACGGGGCTAGTGTAAGCCTCGAGCGTAAGCCCCACAAATCCTTTATTTTTTAATATTTTATAAATTAAGAAAACTATAAATAAATATTTTTTAAAAGCAAGAAATTGCCAAAAGAAGTAAAACTACAACAAAATTATAAAAATAAGTGAATGTATCTAAAACCGCTTCAACAAGAAAATCAACCAAAGCCACATAATACAACTAATATATAAAGTCAACTTTTCAAATAAACTTTTATATGTCCTCAAAAATATAAGTTTATATAACAAAAATAGTAAATAATTAATCAACCTCCATCTTCCCGCTACTTGATCAACTTATTTACTCACTCATTCACCATATATTATATTTTAAAAGAGAGCAAAAAAAAAAAAAAATAACATAAAACTAGTCACTACATGACTTGAAAGTACTAAAAGAAAAGAAAGGATCTAGGAAAAATAAAGTGTGTACCAATACCTTCTTGAGTAGCGGCGTCATGGACACCCACTAGCAAATACGTTTGAAATTGTGACTTTTAAGTTTTATTTTACTTTTGATTTGAATGTTTAAGTATTTACCAATCATATATTTTAGTATAAATGTAATGACTCTTTCCATCACTACAGGTAAGTTTGGCATATCAAAATTCGAATTAAGATTTTTCTCGAATTGAGAGTTAGAAATTTTAGGCTACGCTAGTCTTGCACAAAATCTGAGTATGGTATAGTCTAAAAAAATCCAAAAATGTATTAATTAAAGATTATGTAATTCGAGGTAACTTTGTGTTATTCAAGAAAATAAGAAATTCGTAAATGTCAAAATCTAAGGGTATATTTTGAAATGGGAAAAACTGGGAGAAATTTCGAGTTTTGACCTCGCCTAATCTGCTATAGCGGGTGGAAAACAGCTGCCACTGCACCTTTATACCAGGAGTAAGTTTTGGTCAATCCTACAATAGAGGGCGGATCCCACTAAAGCGAGATCCCGGTATAGCGAGATTCCGCTATAAGGTGGATATGCACTGATTAATGCATAAAACATCCCAAAAATATTATTTTTTTCACTCTCATTTTTGGGCATAACTGTGGTGATTTAGAGCGAATTCCACCTACTTTCCATCAAAATTATTCATAAAAGTAAGTTAATCACCTTTGTTAATTAGTTTTTCGAATATTAATCTTTAGAATCACTAGTTTACGAGTTTTGGGGAGTAGTTAACTTGACCTAACTGATTTTTCTGGTGCATTTAGGTAAATTGGATAGAAAACCCTTGGGTTTTAGTTAAAAGTTGTTAAATTACTCTTGCATGACTATAATTCACCATTGTAATTGTGAAATTGATAGGATTAAGGTGGAATGGTGATAGAAAATCCTAAAATGGAAGGAATGATCATGAATTTGATCTTGGAATTTTGAGATTAGGTTATAATTCTTGATATTGTTAGGTAATTTGGTTTATTATGTGTTGTTTTGATATTCTTAGACTACAATCAAGCCTGGGTTGAAAGAAAAGGCAAAGTTCAAGTTCATTAGAGCATTTCAGGACTTGGATTGAGGTAGATGATTGTCATAATCCAAATTACAGGATAGTGAGAGCACCTACTCTAATCCACATAGATAGGAGAACTCCTTACCACCCTTTTCAACATGTCATGAGGAAGTCTTAAAATAAGTAATAAAATATCAAATCCTTATTACAATTGATTCTATAATATATATATAAATGTGGAATGAAAAATACCCAAGGACCTAGTTTAAACAGGTAAGAGCTTCTAAGCAAAAGAAAGATAAAAATTGGACACAACTTCCACCATGAAGGAGAGGAGCAGAAACTGATAAAGATTACTATCCGCGCCCAACATGAAACAAATATTAATTCCTACAATCAGACTATACCCCAAAAAAGGTATAGCAAAATAGTATCAGTACAAACAACACGTACTAGTAGGTATCATCGTTTGATCAAGGCTAGATCACGTAAACACAATGTAAAAATTATAAAGAGAAAGCACGACAAGTTATATAATAATTTAATCCACATCACATTCATCCACTTATGCTATCTTTACCCCTTATTTTGCCTAAGAGTATTTTCATTTTTATTCCCGTTGATTGTTCATCACCTTCACACCAAGTGTCATCCATCCCGACTCTTATTTGTTCAACCCCAATAATTATAATAAGCCAATCTAATTCACTTATACCTTAACTGACCTCAATAATAAATGATGCAATTAACCATAACCTTATAGCACGTACAACCATGAACACCTTAACACTACCTTCAACTCAATTTTATTTATCATTTAGCCTTTCTCAAATAACACCAAATAATTTAGTCTAGTATAATCAATAAAGACATTAACAAAGTCAAAATATGATTATCAATCATTAACCAAGTCAACAATCAAGACTCAACAACAATAACTTACACCCTGTATCAAATACAAAAGTATGTAGACAATAATAAAATATATGCCATTCTTTTATATCCTTAGCCCTGACCAGTCAAGGATCCAATATAATCAGTAATAACAGCACAATGATCACATATTCGAGTTTCCTCAAGGAACTATGATAATAATTATAAATTTCGTAATGATGTTAAGTATAAATTCTGTGAAGACGTTCAAATACTAATACATTTCACAATAATAAGTATAAATCCTATAAAGATATTCAAATACCAGTACATCTTATAATAATTAAGTATAAATCATGACAATCACAACCATAATGAGAATAAACAACCATACTTGTAGAATCCCCAAATTTTAAATATAACCTTATTATATGTGATTAACACTTAAAATATCATTCAACTATCACCTTTCTTAAGCATGCATTGAATAAGTGAAAAAACACCCAAACACGTGGTCCAAACTCAAGTTAATCATTTCATGTAAATAACAATTGAGAAAAGACATCTTTTCTCCTCTGAACTTGTCCTCCAAACTCACTTTAGCACTTAAACTTAACTTCTGTTTATTTACCCCCCTTAACATCTTTAAAGTGTATTTATTTCACCCCTCAAAACTGAATACCACTCTCACAACAGAGAGTGGATTACACACGCGCCATGTCAATGTCAAATCATTGCCACGTCAGTGCCAGGTCATTGCCACGTAAGAAATTAAAATTTTTTTTTAAAAAAACTCCCACACACATACTATTTTTATTTTAAAAAGCAAAAAATATATATTTACTATTTATATATATATTAAATAATATATATTTATATATATATATAATATATATTTATATATATATATATAATATATATATGTACTATTTTAATATATATATATATATAAATATTAAATAATATATATATATATAAATAAATAATATATATATTAAATAAAAAATTCACCCCCCCCCCCCCGCCCCCCCAATCTCTTTCTCCATTCCAGCCACCCTTTCCTCACCCCCGATTTTCTTCCCTTCCAACCCCCCACCCCACCCCCGTTCTTTCTCCCTTTCCAGCCCCACCCCTACCCTACCCTTCCAGCCCCTCACCCCCCGTTCTTTCTCCCTTTCAGCCCCACCCCTACCCTACCCTTCCAGCCCCTCACCCCCCGTTCTTTCTCCCTTTCAGCCCCCTACCCTCCACTCTCTTCTTTCTTTTTCAAACACAAAAATACTTTTATCAAGTTAAAATTAAATTTTTCAAATTGTCTTATTAACAAAAAAATTCAAAAGTAAAAATCAGAAGAAATCTCATTGATGATAAGTGATTCAAAAACAAAATCATCAATTTAATTTAATTTTTATCTAAATTTTGAGATGGTGTTCAATGAAGAAATTTATTTAATAGTGTTTTCATGTTTGATCTTTGGTGGTGTTAATGGAGGAAAGTGAAAAAAATTAAAGAAAAGTGTTGTTCTTGGGTGGTGGTGTTAATGGAGGAAAGTGAAAAAAATTAAAGAAAATGTTGTTCTTGGGTGGTATTGTTAACGGAGAAAAGTGAAAAAAAATTAAAGAAAAGTGTTGTTCTTGGGTAGTGTTGTTAACGGAGGAAAGTGAAAAAAAATTGAGGTTGTTAATGGAGGTTTAGTGTTGTTGTTGATGATGATTTGAAGAAGAAAGAAGAAAAAAGTGTTCATCTTTTATTTTAATTTTTTTAAAAATTTTTTTATCATATTTTAAATATAAGATTACTGAAATTATTTTTTTTAATAAATAAACGCGTCCTTTTTTAAAAAAAATACCACGTCAGCTTTAGGGGTCAAACAAATACACTTTAAAGATGTTAAGGGGGGTAAATAAATGGAAGTTAAGTTTAAGTGCTAAAGTGAGTTTGGAGGACAAGTTCGGGGGGGGGGGGGAATGTCTTTTCTCATAACAATTATTCTTCAACACGTGAAATAACAAACATGTCCAAAGTCCAACAAACAACTCATAACTTACGCCTTATCAACTCATATTCATCAATTGCAACATTTCCAAAGACATATCCATAGCTTATTCAAGTAAGCATCATCAAGTCATAGTCATTAAATTCAATATTCATTTTAGGAGTGTCCATTCAACGAAAATGAGTCTAAACTCTAGTTCAATAATCATAAACCCATTCACTAATCCAATCCTCTTTGTCATATCAAAATTAGGTATTCTGCTATTAGCTAACAATCTTTACATTCAAGTCATTACTAGGTTCAAGTTCCTACTCCCCTAACCCATAATTCAACTCTATTCAACTCACAATCTAGCTTTAGCCGTACACCTTTTTATCTTTTACTTTCTAACCCTTAGCCTAACTTGACTTTAGGCTCTTAAATTAAGCCACCGCCTCTTTATACCATAATTGATCTCCTCACTAATTTTAAGAAGGATTCTCTCATATTCCAACCACACATAATACCGAGTCCACTCTTTTATGATAATTAGGTTAAATTACTAGATTATGAGCTCACACAATCTCCTTATTATTTATATTCACATAATTCACATTACAATACACCATCGAGTCATACAAATACAAAACACCCATACAAGATTCATACATTAACATAATGACACACCATTAAGTTCATATTACATTAAATTCATGTTTTATCCATACAAACTCCATGCCTGTAGGCTTAATCATGATTTCTCCATCAAATCTACTTTATGGATACGATTACTAACCACAGTCTACTACTCATAAACCATAACCTACCTACGCGCCAAACTGCTGCAACAAATAAGTTATACCATAGATGGTCTTTCTTCTTCTCATTCTTCATATTTTCGAAGGCTAAATCATCTAATAAACAACAATTATAAGAGTAATTAATAAAATACTCTTCAAACAAATACCTTAAAAATTCGAACCCATTAATTTTATCCTTATTCACGACCTATAATTTTACCCAAGGGTCAGTTAATCATCAATTTAGTTCTATCAAGCTCAGCCCAACTCCATTAATGGATTTTTAAAGCTAAAGTTCCTACCTTTATTGAATTCAAGGTCCTCAACTATCAACTTTCATATTTTAGAACCACAATTTCATACCAGGAAGAGTAATTCACAAACTAAAATCAATTTAAGGTGAAAATACATATACCCATGGGTTTTCCCCACAATTTCATGAATCTATGGTTATAAACCACAAAAATTTCACCATTTATTCCCCATTCTAGTGTTTCTAGAATATGAACGGATTAATCAATATTAAAAAGGAGTAAAAATCCTACGTCGATGAAGAATTTCTATCCAAGCCAAGAGAAAATCACCCCTTTACGACTTAGAAATGAATTTTAGAGTGTTAGGGGGATGAAACCCGTCAAAATAAGTCTATAAATTGTTGTCGTCCTGTTATAACAACATGCACATCACTATAGCATCCTGATCCTGCTATGGCAACCTCAATTTTTCATTACAAATAGTCTTTAGTAAAATGACCATATATTTTTTACTCCAAAGTCGGATTAATGAAAAATCAATTGCGGAAAGAAGATTTAGAGATTTTTAATTTGGTGGGTATTTAGACACATAATCTTTATATTCTAGGAGGAGTTATCATTTGAAATTAGTCCTGAATTAAAAATAGCTCAAAACTAAATCGGTAAGAGACTTTCAACTCAACCTTCTGCTAGGGGTATTTTATGACCTTAGTACATATAAAATACACTCTCATATGAAAGAATTAATCCTAACACTTATGATGAATAAGAATCACATGATTTTACGTAGATATTTGTTGGATTCAAAATCGAGTGGGCGTCATGCGAAAGCTTATAGTTTGCAAACTATAGAACCATAATTTAGATGACATAGAAAAACATAATACTAAAAATATATCATTTATAATCAAACGACCTACGTATAAAAACTAATATTGAAAAATATAAAACCTATTGGAAGAAAATCTCTCCCTAAATAAAACTCTTTAAAGACTACATTGTGGATGCTATTGTATTATGGTATAAGAAGGGGGTCTTCTATTTATAGATGTCCAAAATCTTTCCTCCAAGTAAGAGGTTTGCCAAATATGAAAAAGTTTTATATTTTCCTTTTAGGAAAAGTAAAAGTAATTATGATATTACTTTTTATTTTTCTTCTAAGAAAAGTAAAATTTAAATTTGGTAAGAAAATCAGGGCAAAAATCCTAACAGATCTCTCCCTTTTGGCTTGATTTTCTGACAATACAATCTTGATCTTTCTTCTTCACATGATCTTCATATATATCACTGTTGGTTACTATGATTAAAAGTTGATATAGATTAAAAATTGGAGCCCTATGCATTAAAAATAAAAGCATGGGTTGATATTATTGGAGCCTTGTGTTATAAGTAAACAGGGTTGAAAGTGGAGTCTTGTGCATTAAAAGTGAGCACAGGTTAAAATTGGAGTTCATGCGTTAAAAGTACATGCACGAGTTGAAAGGAGCCCAAACATAAAAGTTAGCAAGGGTTGAAAGTTGGAGCCTATAAACATGAGTTAAAAATTTATTTTGATTTTAAAAATGGATTAACAGAAAGATTGTTGAAAGTTTGTTTAAAACTTTTCTCGACACGTAGCTAAACAAAGATCTTCATCATCATCAAATTGGTTGTAACTTTGATCTCAACATGTCCTCAATCTGAACGATCGAACCATTGAACCATAGGCTCTGATACCACTTGTTGGATTCAAAATTGAGAGGGTGTCATGCGGAAGTTTACAATTTGCAAATCATATAATTCAGATGACAAAGAAAAACATAATACAAAAAATATATTTTTTATAATCAAACGACCTACGTATAAAAACTAATATTGAAAAATATAAAACCTATTGGAAGAAAATCTCTCCCTAAATAAAACTCTTTAAAGACTACATTGCGGATGTTATTGTATTATGATATGAGAAGGGGGTCTTCTATTTATAGATGTTCAAAACCTTTCCTCCAAGAAAGAGGTTTGTCAAATATGAAAAAGTTTTATATTTTCCTTTTAGAAAAAGTAAAAGTAATTATGGTATTACTTTTTATTTTCCTTCTAAGAAAAGTAAAACTTAAATTTGGTAAGGAAATCAAGGCAAAAAAACTAACAATATTTTCAGTAACGACGGAATCAATTGTTACAATGATGGTTTAATGTAGTTGAAACCTAACTTTTTTAATGTGGACATGATAATTGTTTCTTCATATGCTTGATATAGTGAATATTCAAGGAAAGTGAATGACTATTTGATATCCCAAGTGTT